>CM047810.1:31334988-31461205 GCA_026214975.1 Gentiana macrophylla | reverse complement strand
GCATGAATGGTATACTCAAACCCTACCTTAGAAAGTTTGTTTTGGTATTTTTGATGACATATTAATTTATAGTCCCTGACCGATACTCATACTCGAACACATCAAACAAGTGTTACCATTATTAAGAAAACACGAGATGTATGCAAAAACTTAGCAAGTGTTCCTTTGGCCAAACTAAGGTAGAGTTCTTGGGGCATGTAATACAAAAGGGTGGTGTTGAGCCTAAACCAGGAAGATTGAGGCAATTAAACAAAGGGCCAATTCCCAAAAACACCACCGAGCCGAGAGGTTTCTTAGGTTGACTGGTTTTACAGAAAGTTCATCAAGCAAGATGGCATAATAGCTAGGCTCTCTTACTAATCTCCTTAAGAAGGATGGGTTTGACTGAACACCGAATCGTAACATGCATTTGAGGTGCTAAAACAAGCCTTGTGTACCTCCCTCAGTGTTAGCCCTACTGCATTTCACAACTCCCTTTGTATTGAAACTGATGCTTGTCAAAATAGAGTGGGAGCAGATTTACAAGAAAAAAGGAGACCGTATCTTATTTGAGCAAGGCATTTAAACCCGTAGATACGGGTCCGCCCACCTATGAAAAAGAATTAATGGTCAGCCATAATGTCGCTGACCAAACGAGGCACTACATACATGGAAGCGGAGTTCATAATCAAAACAGATCAAGAAAGCCTTAAATACTTGCCGGATCAAAGTGGCCACTACCACCTACAACAGTAAAAGAGTGTCTAAATTGATGGGATTGAACTTCAAAATTGAGTACAAGAAAGGGAGGGACAACATTGTAGCATATGCATTATCTAGGTATCGCCTCGCACTCACAAACTATGATCTCACAAATATATCTCGCAACAACACCTACATGGTTACAAGATGTTATACAGAGTTATGAACATGATGTATAAAGCACGAGAAGGTTGAAGAATCTGTAGTAAATGGGACAACAATACTGCACTATAGCCCAAAGACATGGTGTCCTAATATACAAGGGAAGGTGTAGGAAATTATGGAAATATCGTGATGTAATATCTTGGCAAAGAGCCTCCATGAGTCTCCTGCTGGAGGTCATTCTCAGATACAGCCCTGCTACAAGAGGGTAGCATCATTGTTTTATTGGCCTAAACTTTTAAAGATGTGGAGGAAATGGTTAAAACTCGATTAATATGCCAACAATGCAAGGATTCTCATCAAGACCTCTACCGGATTACTATATCCATTACCTATTCCAAATCAAGCTTGGGAGAGTGTGGGATGGATTTCATTGAGGGTTGCCAAAATCGGAAGGAAGGGATGTGATACTAGTGGTGGTGGATAGTACACTAAGTATGCACATTTTATTCCTATGAGAGGGGTTATATCACTGAGAGTGTGGCTTATGAGTTCTTTTCATTAATATACAGATCGCATGGAGCTCTCAAACCCTCATCACAGATAGAGATAAGGTTTTCACTACAGACTTCTCAAGACTTTAATGCAGCTTGGCTGGTGTTAAATTGAATCTCGCTTCTTCCTATCACCTCAAACCAATGGATGATCGAGAGAGTCAATCAATGTGTAGAAATGTATTTGAGGTGCATGTGTTTTCATAGGCCTCAACAATGAAAGAGATGGCTGCCTTTAGTCGAGTTTTGCACAACACCGCCTATCATACCTCACCGGGAAGAACTCCATTTGAAGCTCTATATGGGTATCCCTAAAATCCTTACCCATCGGAAGTTTTGGTGGATCAGGGTAGTATTCATGATGAATTCCTCGAGGCAAAAGCAAGCATTGTCCAGGGAATTGAAGGACCATCTCACCAAGGCACAAGCCAGATGAAACAGAATGCATAAAACCGGCAGAGAGGAGTTCCAACTTGGAGACATGGTTTTAGTGAAATTACAACCTTACAGACAGGCTTCTATGGGCATTAGGGGAAGTGTGAAACTATCTGCTAAGTATTTTGGACCCTATTAGATTGAGAAAAAGGTCACCCAGGTGGCTTACAAACTCAAGCTTCCATCTTCTTCACAGATTCATCATGTCTTCCACATATCAATGCTCAAGAAATTTTCTGGGTTAGTCCTCCGCCACCGAAAGCCCACCTATAGTTTCACCAGATGGCCAACTTGTTTTGTACCCTAAAGAAAGGTTGACATTAGGATGATTAAGAGGGCAATCAACCAAGAGTGCAATGGCTCATAAATGGCCAAATCTTGATCAAGAGCAAGCCACATGGGAGGATGTTTCATTTCTGCTTCTCGCTTTCCAAAATTCACGCCATCTTGAGGACAAGGTTACTAAAGGGAAGGAGATGTCACAATTGAAGATGCTATGTTTCTATTTTGGATGGAATATTAAATAAAATTAGCCGTTAGTTCTTTGAGTCACTTGTTTAGTGAATCTTTTGATAATTGCATTCTGCTTAGGGAATCTTTTGATAATTGCATTCAGTTAGCCGTTAGTTGTCGAGTCAACAATTGAAGAAAGCTTTTTATTAACACCAACATTTTGATTACAGACTTTCAAAACATTTTTCAAAACCCTAATTGAAGGGTTTCCTAGTCTCCTATGCCGAAATTCCGTGAGACTTGGCATAACTAACAACTAGACTAGACATTGGACTCAAAGATACCGTGTTTGAGGTTGTCTTTGAGGGTGAATCATGCCTTGAACTTGATATGTACTCACCGTAGTCGTTTCTTCCAAAGAGGTAGACTTGGTTTCCTTTGTCCTTTACATAACAACCATTATTAGTAAACTCAAAAAATACATAGTTATCAGCAAGCAATTGTGAGATACTCAATAGGTTTTTAGCTATAGCAGGTACACATAGAACATTATGTAAAATTAAGGAGGAATGTGTGTGTGTGGGAGTGTGACATTTGTGCTACCAATGTGAGTGATGCATACCAATGTGAGTGATGCATAATTTATCACCATTACCAACAATCGTGCCATCTCTCCATCATAGGGTGAATTGAGGCTTAAGTTGTTCAGGTCTGATGTGACATGGTTACTTGCTCCACTGTCCAAGTACCATGAGGGATCATGAACTCTTTCATGAGATGATAGATAGGCTGAGACCTGCTTTGCTTCCATTGCTGGACAAGAAGGTGTCACAAAATTAGTCTCAAAATGATGCCAACACTCCGCTGCAACATGCCTAACTTTTAGGCAGATTTGACATGTTGGTCTACTATTCCCTTGTCCAATAGCTGGTTGGGATTGTGACTGTGCACCTCTACCACCACTTCTTCCTCGCCCTCTTCCACCTCTATAGGGCCCCTACCTCTATTGCTACCACCAGTGGAATGTCCTTATGGAGTGTTAGGTGAACGCGGTTGGGTTTTAGCAGGATCGTGTTGTGTAAATGCAACATTGGCACTGGGATTGTTCAGATTCACAGAGGTTGCGTTATACATGGATATTAGATGCTCATGAATTAAGAGTTGTGCTTGGACATCAGGCCAGGAAAGGGAAGTAACCCTAGATGTGATGTTGACCACCACTGAATCGTATTCTCGAGGTAAACCCCCAATGTTGCAAGAACCAAATTAAAAATGGGGATTGGATGAATTGTTGTTGCTAGATTATCGAGTAGCTTTTCATTAGTGGCGAGATAATCCGCATACTTTTGGTACCTTTTTTCTCGCCTTGGTTTGGGCATCTTTATACTCTGCAATTCTTGCATGTGCTGGTCGCTTGAAGAGCGCCTCTCTCGAGTCTTCCAAACCTCAAATGTTGTGTTGCGACCAACAACCTCCATTGTGAGCTTGTTCCGTTATTGAACCAAGAAGCTAGCCGAGAAGAAGCGAATCAACAAAAGATTCCATTGTTCGAAAGCTTGATTTACCTCAAGATCTCGCTCCACCATTGCGCTTGGATGAACTCAGAGGTGGAGCAACCGTGTTAAACAAAAATGACCATCAAGTTTATGGCCACAAATGACCGGACGGATAGAGTATTTCATGGGTAAGTAGTTCTTTTGTCCAACTTGACAAGACATGCTTGATTTAGTGTTCCTCCAAACGGTGGTGTGGAATTTGGTGATCGGGGTATCATTCCGATAGTCGGAATGTGGGTAGGGATAGAGTACTGAAAAGGAAGTGACCCAAAAGTGGGAATAACACTTGGATCTGTTCTGACAAAAGTGGGGATTGATCGTCCACCATCAATGGAGAGAGGGGGAAGAGGAATTGAGAGCGAAATTCTGGCATTGATGGAGGAGCTGGGCTGAGCTCTGGTGTTTATTGGAGGATCAGGATAGGCGGTGGACATTGCACCGATATTGGTTCCGATACCAACTTAGATTTTAAGAGAAGAATAGATTAATCTTCATTGATTCAATTCGTAGAATGTTTACAAGATTATATCGTAGTTTGTCCCAACAGATCTAACAAACTCTTAACATCATGATCTTATCCAATAGCTAAGATCCTACACTTGTCACAATACTAAGTAATAGAGTCTAATACATAACTCAGTCCATAGTTTGTTCAATACTCGCCCCATTACCATCTTAATCTTTAACAAATATGAAGTATTACTACATAAATCCATAACCGTCCCCAGGACATGGACTAGTTGTGAAGGGCTTGTGTGCTGCAATGACAACTGGATCGGCGAGAGTGAGGAAGTGGAGTCGAGTGTGGAGGTTCGAATCCCGTAAATGGACGACTTCTTTCAGTATCTTGGTATAATGACAACCCATGACTCTAAGCCATTAGATTACCTGATTAATCTCTTTACTCATTCCGCAGGACAGAGACAAAAGGATAGATATTGTTTTCAGAATAAAAGATTCAGTTACAAAACAGTGTACCATCTTACCTTTTGTAGGTAATAGCAAGATGCACACATTAATGACAAGTTTACCCTTACACATAAATGATAAGTTTACCCTTACATAATAGACTAAACAACACTATTCTTTGACACCCCCTCTCAAACTATATGTATTGGACAAGACATTTAGTTTGCTTCTGTAATGGTGCAGTTGAGCAACAGTCAGGGCCTTTGTGAATGCATCTGCAATCTGATCTTGTGAAGGAATGTAGCTCATCACATTTCTTTATTCGTAATTTTATCTCTAACAAAATGCACATCTACCTCTACGTGTTTGGTTCTTGCATGGTAGATGTGATTTTGGGCAAGGTGGCGACTCCTAGGTTGTCACACCAAACTCGGGTGTACCATTCAAAGTTGACATTCATTTCTTGCAAAGCAGCTTGTTTGATCCAAGACAGCTTCGCAACAAGATTAGCCAAGATGCTCAGACTCAGATTACGTACTTGATCTCGAAACCACACTTTGTTTCTTAGAACACCATGACACCAAGGAATTACCTTTAAAACACAAAGATCCTCGTGATGCACTTCCTATCTCGATGGAAAACATGCCCAATCTGCATCACGTAACCCCCTGCAAGGACATACAACCTCCAGCAGGTATGAAAAGGCAGTAGTGCAGAGTTCCCTTTACATACCTCAAGACCTTTTTTAGGGCAATCCAGTGTTCCACTGTAGGAGCCTGCATGAATTGGCTCAGATAATTAACTACATAGGTTAGGTCGCCTAGTAGAAGTTAGAAACTGAAGTCCTCCAACAGCACTTCTATAAAGAAGAGGATTCTTCATAAGTTCTCCTTGATTAGACTCAAATGTTGACTGCAATCATAGGCGGATGACATGGTTTCAAATTCTCCATGTTCAATCTCTTTAATAATTGACTCAAGATAATGTTCTTGAGACAGGTCACCCTTTTAGAATCCCTTGAGGCCTGCATTCCCAAGAAGTGTGAAATTGCTCCAAGATCTTTCAAGGCAAATCTGAGTTCAACATTTGAACAAATTTACAATTAACTCAGTCGAATCGCAATACCAAGATGTCATCAACATAAATTAACACATACAAAGATTTGACATTTATTCTGTAGAACAAACAAAGATGTGTCTGCTCTTGACTGTGAGAATCCCCACTCAATCATTTGAGTATTGAGAGCTTCAAACCAAGCCTTGGGGGCCTGTTTTAGACCATATAAAGCTTTGTTTAGCTTGCACACATACTGTGGTTTTTGAGGGTCCACAAAACCTTCTGGTTGAGGCATGAAGATGTCTTCCTGAATAGGACCATTAAGAAACGCATTATTGATGTCAACTTGTCTTATGGACCATTTGAGAGTGACAGCAATAGTTAGCACAATTCTCGATTGTTGAAGCTTTAGCAAATGGATGAAGGTATCATCGTAGTCAACACCATAGGTCTCAAGAAGTATCCTTTGGCCACTAACCTGGCCTTGTGTTTCAGAATGCTACCATCTGGTTGGATTTTCAACTTGAATATCCATCTATTCCCAACAAGATTTTGCCCTAGTTGAGGGGGCACAAGATCCCAAGTGTGGTTTTGCTGCAATGCCTGAAATTCTTCCTTCATGGCTTGCTTCCACTGTGGACTGTCCAAAGCATCAGTAACCCTAGTAGGTTCTGAAAGGTGAGCTGGGATATTAGAGTGAGTGATGGAGGAGTGGTAGACCTTTGGTTTAAAAATACCACTTTTGGACCTAGTTTGCATAGGATGGCTAACTACTTGAGGAACAGCAGTAGCAATAGGCTCAGGAGAAACATGAGTGATATCAGAATTGGACTGAGGTGAGGAAGATCCAGAAACATCAGTGGATTGAGTATTAGATGGGGTGTGACTGAAGTTAGGAGTGTGTTGAAAGGTAGGAGTGGAACATGGTGTTATACTTGGCACAGTAGGAGATGCTGGTGAGGGTACATGACTAAGATTTTCAGAACTTGATTCTGGGGACCCTATTTCACACTCATCAGACTGATGAAATGGAGGGGTAGGACTGGTTTCTTGTAGAGGTGCTTCAGTATGACCAAAAGGCAAGTGAAAAGTGTGAACAAGATTAGGATCAACTAACACAGATTTATGTGGTCCCTGTAAGAATCCTATTTTAAAAGGAAATTCAGACTCATTAAACACAACATCCTCACGATGTAAATTCTCCTGCTTGATCAAGACACTTATAGCCTTTGTGATGCTCACTAAGACCTAGATTGACACACTTGGTGGAGTGATAATCGAATTTGTGGATCATAAAAGGCCTTAAGTTAGGATAGCAAGCACACCCAAACACCCTATATCGGGAATAAGAAGGAAATAGCTTTGAGCGAGAACTGAGAAGGACACATATCTTCAAGAATGTGGGTAGGAAGGTCATTTATGATCCTAATAGCTTGCTCAAAGCTCTCCCACCAGAACCTAAGAGGCATGGAAGATTGAGCTAATAGGGTTAATCCCATCTCAACAATCTGTCTATGTTTCCTTTTAGCCCTTCCATGCTGACCATGTGCATGAGGACAGGGGTGTCTGAAAACTATCCCATGTTCTTTCAGCACAGGCTCAAAGACTCTATATTCACCCCTCCAATCTGACTGGACACATTTAATAGTTGTGTGGAACTGATTTTCAACAAGTTTTTTGAAGGCAAGAAAAGCATGTAGGGCTTTAGACTTGTGCTTTAAGGGATATATCCAGGTGTATCTGGAGTGATCATCAACAAAGTGAATGTAATACTGAAAACTAGAAGTAGAAGCAACAGGTGAAGGACCCCAAAGATCAATGTACACAACATCAAGGGCAGATTTAGCATGAAAAACAGACTGATTATAAGGAAGACTATGCATTTTACCAAATTGACAGGCTTCACAAAAAGTGAGTTTATCATTAAAGGAAACATTACAAGATTTCAAAACAGTCTTCAAAACAGAAACAGAGGGATGGCCAAGTCTTTTATGCCAAATATCAAGGTTTTTTTCAACAGAAGTA
Source organism: Gentiana macrophylla (assembly GCA_026214975.1). Taxonomy (NCBI): domain Eukaryota; kingdom Viridiplantae; phylum Streptophyta; class Magnoliopsida; order Gentianales; family Gentianaceae; genus Gentiana; species Gentiana macrophylla. Next base: position 31,453,374 of record CM047810.1, on the reverse strand, counting down.
GAACAAACAAAAGCATTACAGACTTTATTATGGAAATCTTGACTTTTCTTGGAGTGAAGGGAGATCAATCGACCGAATCCTTGACCACGTGAACTCGATACATGTGCCATGTCTAAGAACCCCTATTTGCAGAAGTGTCCTTGTCCTTAACATAACAACACTCATTGTCAAATTCAACTATAATAGGATAATCATGAGTTAACTGAGAGACACTAACAAGATTTTTTTTATATTGGGAACATGTAAAGCATTTTTCAAGTGGATCTGTGTGTTATTATGTGTAGGAATAAGTCAGAAACAAGTGTGGGATATAGATAGAGCTCACCATTTCCAATCACTAGGTTTTACGAGCCTGTAATCACCAGTCAGATGCAAGTTATTGATGTCATTGCTGATGTGGTTTGTAGCACCACTATCCAAGTACCAGGCAGGATCAGCAGCATGTTGGGGTGTGGCTACAAGAGCTGTGGCTTGTTTGGAGTTATTGACTGTGGCAGGTATGAAGTCTTGCTCAAATCTGTGCCAACAATCAGCCACAACATGTCCTGACTTCCCACACAAACCGACAGCATGTGTCGGTTTCTGAGTTTGTGTTGGAGGTTCTACCTCCTCCTCCTCTTCCTCTCACATACTCTACCACCTCTTGCCTCTTTGGAGTTGTTTGAAGAGCCACTATTTTTAGAGCCATAATTAGGTCTAGGACCGATGATTAAGTAGCAAATTGAGCAATAGGGCCTCCCAAAAATGCTCCTGTAGCTGTATTGTGAAACCTGGCCAAACGTCTTTCATGAGTGAGAAGTTGAGACTGAACTTCTTGCCAGGACATAGACCCCACTCTAGCAGTCAGATTAACTATTGCAGCTTCATACTCCTTGTCAAGGCCTCCCAAAGTGGCTAATCAACTCGACTTTAGTAATGGGATATCCAATTTCTTTGCCAGATGTCGATAAGATTTCATTTGAACAAGATAATCACCATGGATTTGTTGCCTTTAGTAGCCCTAGTCAAAGCACTCTTATACTCAAGCATTCTTGACTCTGCTTGACTATTAAACAAGGTTTCCAAGGTCATCCATACTTCTCTAGCCGTAGTGCAACCAACCACTTCCAAAAGGGCTTGTTCAGACATAGAACCAAGAAGCCATCCTACCAGAAGTTGATCTGTGATATTCCATTCATCTGTGGTCTGTGCTCTCTGGTAGGGTGAAGGAGGCACAGCAAAAGGAGAACCAGACATCCTATTAAGCATGTCATTGCCAAGAACATGGCCTTCAAGTCTATGTCCTCTAATTATAGGGAGCACCGTAGATTTCCAGAGAAGATAGTTAGATCGATCTAGCTTAACATTACATGCCTGACTTAACAAAACAGTGTACCATCTTACATTTTGTAGGTAATAGCAAGTTGCACACATTAATGACAAGTTTACCCTTACACATAAATGATAAGTTTACCCTTACATAAAATAGACTAAACAACACTATTCTTTGACAGACAGTGGTGTGGAGGCTCTTTCGGTTATGGTTTAACCGTTTTTTCATAAATCCACAACCATCCTCTACGTACAACAATAGTTAATCTTTACGGTGGGTTGGTTTTAATAATCAATGGTGGAGGTGATGATGGTAAAAAGAAACGTGAATCTAAAGCTGCGCATGTGCTATCATTTTCGATACAATTCTTCATTCATTGCTGCAATCTTCAATTCTTCGTTTATCTACGGTCAAATAATAACTTGCAGTTTTTTTTTTTTTTTTTTTTTTGAGGGGAATAACTTGCAGTTTTTTTTTCCTTTTTTTTGGAGGGAATAACTTGCAGTTTTAAGTTTTAACTTTTCTGATGCCTTTTCGTTTATTGTATTTATCCGTCTTAAGGATGAAGATAAAGAAACCGTGGGCCGTAAAGTATGTCAACTTCGGATTCTTTTGACACCACGATTTTATTTCTAAAGACCACGCTTATTTTCGATTATTTTTTTACAAAATTTCCCGCGACGACTATTTTTCGTAAAAATAACGTCACTAGTACTAACGTTACTTTTTTTTAGCCGATATGAAAGGATAACACACACTAACGTTACTTTTAAAAAATAACGTCGGTAACATTGACGTTATAGTTACAAGAATATCACTGGTGGCGAACGTCAGTGCCCTTGATGTTACGTTGGCAAAGCAATGTCGGTGGATTTAACATTCATAGTGTGGTGCTGGAAGCAAGGGCGGCCGACCCCTTAAAAAATAAAAGTATAACATGTATAAACAATATATTTTTTTTATAAACACATATATTTATGAAATTAATTGACCTACTAATTTTTACCTATTATTTTTATCTTTTTACCTATAATTCATTGTATAAAATTGAATTTACAAATATACATATAAAAGACAAATAAAAATTACAAATTTATGTCACGTTAGAAAAATACTGGCGCTGCACTTGACCGGAAGTAAGGAAAAAAAGGAAACATACATGGTGCTAGAAGTATAACATATAATAAAAAAATATGGTGTAAGTAAAAACAGAGCCACCAATAAAATCAAACTAATTAAACGTACACTATTTGAATATGAAATGGAATACTTCCAATAGAGATAAGACAACAAGGAATTTTACTGTACTAACTTAGAAGTGCACAATCTATTAAGAAATTATGCTCACTCAAAAGAAATAAAATAAAATAAAATAGTACTCCATTAGATGTGAAACGGTATGCATTATAAAATGAAACGATTTGTCATTGATTATGTGAATTAGTAAAATGAAGAAAGAATTATTTCATCTTTCTTGTAGACTTGTCACCTCTATTGAACATCTCATTCTCATGTGTATAAGTTCTTGTGAAACTATGGACAAATGATATCTCAAAGGAATCCACAAGACAGACGATAAATATAATTAGTTCTTAGGTTTTCACATAATTTCCTTTCAAAATAAAAGTTTTCACATAATTTTAGAAACTGATAGTATGCTATTAATGTATGGCTAAAATGTTTATTACATAGTTCGACCAGCTAGCTCTCATAAATGGACTAATTGCATGTTCAATAAAAATGATCGGATGAATATTAATAAAAATATGTTAGTGTTAGTGGTTTAAAAGATATTGTGGTCCTTTTATGTTATAGTGTCTCTACCAGGGACGGACTCAAAGATGATGAGGTGGTACGCCCCACTCACACTCAAATTTCGATCTTGAAATTATTAGTGTCTTTCACAATAATAATATTAACACTATATATATATATATATATATATATATATATATATATATATATATATATATATTTTTCGACATTTTAAACCAAACTGTCCTTGTAGCTTATTTGGGAAAGTCTCTAAAATTAATGATTTATCAAAATGTTATGAGTTCAAATATTGGTTACTACATTATTTTTTAGGTAAAGAATTAAAAATGACACAAAATAAACTTAATTAAAAGAAATAGACACTCAAGGAATCTTATTTTGGTTATAAGACACAAATTAGATAGATAGACTCAAATACCCTTCATGAACAAAAATTATAATAAATAAAAAAAAACAAAAACTGGCGCTTGTGAAAAAAAAAAATGCGCATTTTTTTTATATTATTTTTTCAAAAGAAAGCTGAACGTTGAGGGTTTTTTCATTTTTTTAATTATTTTTTAAAAAAGAACGCTGAACGTTGAGGGCTTTTTCTTTTTTTTTTTTTTTTTTTTTTTTTTTTTTTTTTTTTTTTTGTTTCAGGCGCTTAATGGTTTTTTTATTTTTTTATTTTTTTTATCCGATGTATTGACTATCGCGATATAATGACCACCCCCGATTCAGTGACCACCGCGATGCATTGACCACCACGATGCATTACACCGTGACACATTGACCACCGCGATGCATTGATCATCCCGATGTATTGACCACCGCGACACACGACGCATTGACCACCGTGATGCATTGACCACCGCGATGCAGTGACCACCCTGTTGTAGAGACACCGCGGCGCACGACGCATTGACCACTGTGATGCATTGACCACCCCCATGCACAGACACCGCGATGCAGAGACAGCGCGATGAAGTGACACCGCGATGCAGAGACACCGCGTTGTAGAGGCACCGCGATGCAGAGACACCGCCATGCAGGAACACCACGATGAAGTGACACCGCGATGCAGAGACACCACGATGAAGTGACCACCCCGATGCACTGACACCGCGATGAAGTGACCACCCCTGATGCAGAGACACCGCGATGCAGTGACCACCCCCGATGCAAAGACAGCACGATGCAGTGACATCCCCGATGTAGAGACACCGCGATGCAAAGACACCGCGATGTAGAGGCACCGCGATGCAGAGACACCGCCATGCAGGAACATCACGATGCAGAGACACCACGATGAAGTGATAACCCCCGATGCAGAGACACCGCGATGCAGTGACCACCCCCTATGCAGAGACACCGCGATGCAGTGACCACCCGCGATGCAGAGACATCGCGATGTTATAACATTTGACAATGCAGAGACACCACGATGCAGAGACATCACGATTAAGAGACACCGCGATGCAGAGAAACCGCGATGAAGTGACACCGCATTGCAGAGACATCGCGATGCAGAGACACCATGATAAATGACACCGCATTGCAGAGACACCGCGATGAAGTGACACCGCGATGCAGTGACATGTGAAGATGATGTGACATGTGACGATGCAATGACATTTTATGACATTTGACGATGAAGTGACATGTGAATTGGGTTACTCGTGAGCTACTCGTACTTGACTCGTAAGAGAGTTTGACTCGATTCGGTTTTGTTTGAGTTCAAACTCGAGTCGAGCTAATCGAATAATTAACCTAGCCGATCTCGAGTTTTAAAATATAGCAATCGAATACCTCACGAGCTAATCGGGCTTCATTAAATAAATATTTAAATAATTATATTTATTAGATTTATAATAAAATACTATTTTTTATACTTCAAAAAGTATTATTCGAGTTGAGCAGTAGACGAGTCGAGCTCGATCTTGTTATATTTTATTAAAAAATAAATGAATTCTAAGAAAATAATCAAGCATATGAGCCGAGTCGAGATATATCAAGTACTTACCGGCATCCCACGATGTAGAGACACCACGATGAAGTGACACCGTGATGTAGAGACACCTCGATGCGGAGACACCGCGATGCACTGACTACTGCGATGCAGTGACCACTGCGATGCATTGACAACCGTGATGCAGAGACATCGCGATGCATTGACCACCGTAATGCAGTGACCATCCTTGATGCATTGACACCACGATGCAGAGACACCGCGATAAAATGACACCGCGATGCAAAGACACCGCGATGCAGAGACACGATGATGAAGTGGCATCGTGATGCAGAGACCCCGCGATGCAGTGACCACCCCCGATGCAGAGACACCGTGATGAAGTGACACCGTATTGTTGAGACACCACGATTCAGAGACACCGCATTGCAGTGACCATCGCGATGCAGAGACACCGCGATGCAGAGACACCGCATTACAGAGACATCGCGATGAAGTGACACCGCGATGCAGAGACACGACGATGAAGTGGCACCGCGATGCAGAGACACCGCGATGCAGTGACCACCCCCGATGCAGAGACACCGCGATGCAGAGATACCTCGATGAAGTGACACCACGATCACGGTGACACCGCGATGCATTGACCACCCCCGATGCATTGACACCGCGATGCAGTGGCCATCGAGATGCATTCACCACCGTGATGCGGTGACAACCCCGATTCATTGACCATCCCGATGCAAAGGACCACCTCCGATCAAAGGTGACCACCGCGATGCCTTGACCGCCCCGGTCCTTTGACCACCGCGATGCATTGGCCACCCCGATGCCGAGACACCGCGATGTAGTGACCACCTCGATGCAGATGACCACCGCGATGCACTCACATTTGATGATTCGACACCACGATGATATTCGATTTTTCCAACTTAATTGCGTAAAAATTGATTTCTTTTTTATAAAATCGACTTCAAACGATTATATCTTTTAATATAAAACTACTATTACTCGTTCCTAAGGTCTCGATAAGCATCAGACACACAAACCATATCAACCTTGTTATCCTTGAAATTTCTCATTAAATATAACAACACAAAGAACATAATGTTGCAGAAAACAACAACACAAAAGAACATAATTTGCTTAGGAAATATTGAAATTAAAGTCTAGATTTTTCAGCAAAGGATCCAAAAGCTGCACTGTAGAGGCAATCCATTTCTCTTCTTTATGATAAATCTGCATATTTCCATAATTAACCATTAAATTGGACAAGGCTTTTGCTGCCGCTTCTTTCTTCTCAACGGCTTTTTCCATCCAAAGATAGCCAATAATCGTGAAATGCAAATTTTACGTCCAATAATTCTTTACATGTTTTGGTGTTATAAGCTAACACAAACATGGTCTTAGCAAATTGATATCCACACTCCTAAAACCCCACAATTGATCATTCTAATAAAGCGATTCAAGAACCCGCTTTAAAAAAAAAACCCGCTTTAGACCGATTGCCTCTACAATTAGCGGATTAGTAGCCAATATTCGGATCATATCATGAGGATATAGCTCTTGAGTTAAACCTGGCGTAGGGGGTCGTGGTTGGTTCTTTGGTTGGAAGCCACCGCCACTGCTTTCTTGAGTTGATGCCGGCATTGAAAGGTGATGCGGATGAAAAGATGAGGTCTCGATGCACAAATTGTTCGTCAAATAGCAAAGAAATTCTTCTTTCGATCGCAAATTGATATATTTTCTACTTAGAAAATTTAATTTCTCGAGAGTTATTGATTTTCGTTAGCTATGTTGATGTCGATGTTCAACTCCTTCGATGCTTTATGTGCCGACTCTTCCGGCCATAAATTCGGCCGGTTATATTCACCGCCGCCGGATCTGAACAAAATAGTAGAGTCGCCGGTTTGAGGCAAATGCGAAAGCTCAATTGAGGATGACGACGGCGACGGTGGATCCGTAATGTCCAAAGTTTGAAGCGTGTGGATTAAATTTATAAAAGGTAGAATGGGAAAGGTGATTAAATGTGTCCTTATAAACAAATAAGATTTTTTAGTGTCCTAAATGCCTATTAAGTACTCAAACTAGTCCTTATAAACAAATATCCATATTTTTTATCCCTTTCTTGTTTGTTTGTTTGTTTTTATTTTTTATTTTTTTTTAGTGTTTGTAATTTATGTTTTATTTTCTCTTTTTTAGTGTTTATAATTTATGTTTTTTCTTTTCTTATTATAATTTGTGAATTTTACAAGAAAATTTTTTGCCACCACATTTTAGTGAGATTGTGGCCCTCACTGAAAGGTTTTCATCCCCTTTTCTCTGCGTTTTTCCTTCGATTAGGGTTAGGGTTTCCACATGGTATTAGAGCGATTCAGTTTCATGTTTTAAACTGTTGATTCTTGTGTTCCTTCGATTCATTCATGGCGAATCAAGAGGTTATTCTAGTTTCAAGTCCCTACTATATACACCGAACAAAGATCCGGCGCTGTTCCGTGTTGCCGCCGCTGGAAGGAAATAACTACCACGAATGGATCGGATCCATGTTGATGTCACTTATCACCAAAAACAAAATAGGCTTCGTTGATGGAACACTGCCGAAACTTAAGCCAGAAGACATGTATTATGTGGTATGAAATCAGTGTAATACTCTCGTCACTTCATGGTTGCTTAATTCTGCGATAAAACCTATTGGTCGTGGAGAGTTGTGGTTAGATTCGACATACAAGATTTGAAATGATCTTAAGGATAGGTATTCTAGTGTTGATGCATATAGGCTGTCCGATTTGTTAGAGGACATTAGTAACACCAAGCAATGTTGTTCAACATTCACATAATATTTTACTAATTTGAAGGTACCGTGGGATGAAATGACTGTTCTAAGGCATACCCCTAGGTGTTCTTGTGGAGTGGGATGTAATTGTTGAAATAGTGTCCTTAACCCAATCGGGTTGGACCGGATCCAACCGGGTCGGATTATTTCTACTATTTCTTTATGTTTATACATATACTAAAGGGCTTTTACATTATTATATATTTTGTTCGTTTAACGGACCAATTACGATATTGTTATATGATAACGTCCTTAGTATTAAACGTGATATAGAAACCATGATAGTGTTTATGGTTGATGAGATCTCGAATCACTTTAATAAGTTTGATACTTAAATGTCTCTAGTCGTATGTATTGTCAAACATGACATTGATGGTACGATTAGACTATCACGTATTTGATGTCTTCTATCTTATTGAAGATAGGGATGAATCTCGTCTATCGAAGTGTAGAGACACTTGGACTATACGTGGACGTGTATTAGATAATGCATACGTTAGACTGACCCACTTACTTTATTAAGTGTTGCACAATATGGCGGTTGTGTAATTATTCTAAGACCGGAGTCTTCATGGCATCACGGTGTGGATTGTCATACTTTGACACTATTGAGGTTTACCTTAGCCATGGGGCGATAATGCGGTAGTGATTGGGTGTGATACTGAAGCATGCTTAGGATTCATGTTACTCGTCCGAAAATCGCGTATCCTATGAATAAGAGTAAATATCTGAAAGGGCCTTCTTATAAGTATTATCTTACTCTCGTGAATCTTTGCAAAGTGGAGTAAATGAGTTACTTCGAGAGTGCATGATATCTGGATTATAAGATACGGTCGTTGATGTTTGACACTTGACGTACGACCGTATGGATATTGTAACAGCGATAGGATTCTATTTACACGGTAACCGTTTCACATGAAAGGTAGTAGTCATTGCATTTGACTATTCCGATGAGTGGGGGTAATGGCGTGTTGCTAGACGCTATCCATGATCGTTAGGTATGAAGGGTATTTTAGTAAATGTACTTTGTGCCCACAGCCAACATATTCGGAAGCCTATCGGGTCACACACATAAGAACATCTAGCCGGATTAAAATGCGGTTATAGTGTTAACCAAATAAGAAAAGTTTTATCTCGACTATTAAGTGTTATAGTGATAAATTAATATGGTGGTATTTATTTATTATGAATAAATATAATACAAGATATTAATTATGTTGATTAATTAGATGTATACTTTTATATACATGTGGCGCAATTTTGTGTATACTAATACACATGGATTTTGCAAATTAATTAATCATAGTACAATAGTATGTATTAATATTGGATATATATATATATATATATATATATATATATATATATATATATATATATATATATATATATATATATATATATATATATATATAGAGAGAGAGAGAGAGAGAGAGAGAGATTTGCACACATGTGTAAATTGATTTATGGTAATACATTAAAGATATATTCAATATTAGATATTGACAATATATATCTTGGAAAGTATTTAATATAAGATATTAGATATTAATGAGATAAATCAATCTAAGATATTTCCTTATTTTACTAATAACAGTTTTATTTCTCCCAATTTCACGAAGAAGCTTCTCTCAATCAGTTTGGGGTATATGGGGCGCAAACACCACTATAAATATGTAGTGGGTGTCAAGCTCTTTTGTATCATCACAATTAGAAGAGTTCTAATTTACTAGAAAAAATTAGAGAGCTTCTTAAAGAGAATTTTTAGAGAGAGAAAATGTCCGTCTAGCAACCAAGTTTTTCGAGTAGCAATCAAATGGTGGATTTCGGCGGGTTGTTCATTTGGACTAGCGATAGAGGCCGAACGCTTGGGCGGCTCTGTGCACCACTACTCCTTCGTAGATGAAAAAGCTTCGATCTTTTAGATCATCCAAGGCAACTTTCTCATTTACTACTAATATGTTTGTTGCTTAAACGAAGTCGATCTTGGTAAAAGGAAATCAAAATTTTAAATTTCGCTGCGTTCCCGCTTAGATTTCCTAACAGCGGTATCAGAGCGGTATTCGAGCTTAAGCAATAAACATTGATTAATTTGCATAGTAATTAAATCTAGATGCATGATTTAAATTCGAGAAACGAATTTTTTTATTCGGGTAGGGCTGCTCGGCCGAAGCGGCGGCGCCCTACCGCATTATCGCCGGCGGCATCGTCGGCCCTAGGGTTGCCGGCGGTGGCTGGTGGTTTTGTGGTGGATATCAAATTTTGTTGTTTTGTGAATTTTTATGGTACATTGAAATCTCTTGTTGTTCAGTTGATGTCATGTTGCTAACTGATGGTTCAAATAGTTTGGACCATTAGCGTGCCGCATGGCATGAAAATGACCACCACTCAATTTGCTCAATAATAGGGTTAGGCCTATGGTCCACTTTTGTGGACATAAGGTTAACCTATGCCTTTACCAAATATTTAGTAATGACCTAGGTCGTTGCCTTTTGGTTTAGGAAAACAAAGACATCCCTTTAAGGTTAACTTAGGCCTTTACCAAATATTTGGTAATGACCTAGGTCGTTGCCTTTTGGTTTTGGAAACCAAAGACATCCCTTCTGGTTAGGAACAAAAAGAAAGGAAACAAAAGAGACCTATTTTATTTTTTGATTTTATTTTAGAATAATAAAATTAAAATAGAAATAGTTTTAAAATTAATCGTTAATTTTATTTCGATCAAAATCATTTAATTGATTAAATGTTAATTAGTTAATTGATTAGATACAATTTTTTAATTGATTAAACGTTAATCGATTAATTAAGACGCAAGTTGGTAATTTTAGATTTTATCTTTTTAATAAAATGTTATTGTATGGATTAGATATTGTAGTAGATACAATATGATTATATGGACCCCGATTGATCAAGGACTCGACCAAATAGGATAGACATGAATGATTTAATTTTCTGTTGGTTTTAAATTATGTCCTAGCCGTTATGAAGAACGTGACTGGTTTTATTTTCTCGCATTTATCCCATTCCCGTTATCCCCTCTCCCCCCCATGAGCGGCGGGTGTATTTATTTTTTTAGATATAATTTTATGTAATAAGAACTGAGCGGAAGATGGAGGCCAAAGAAAGAAGACATAGAGATCATATTTGCGGTTGCAGCTACCCTCGGATTGTGACCCGCGGTTTCGTCAGTTTTTATTCGAAACCGCACTTAAGAAAAGTCCATGATCATACCGGTTACTTTACGCATTCATTTATTTTGTGCTTGTATTTATTTTATATGATATGATAGATGCACGATTAGACACGATCAAGATGAATGTGTAGGATGCATGTCTATAGAGATATATACTTTTGATGAGACCGTAATTAATTAAGTGAATTAATTCAAATAAATACTCTCACGATAAAAATTAATTTGGAACTATCTCCCAATATTATAATGACGGTGAAGAACTCTTGTTCGGATCCAATCCATCAGCCACAGCTGAGGGTTGGCCTTCCTCATGTATATCGTTATTATTGAGATATGATCATATGAGATCTCGTGAATATTGAGTAATGACTTAATTGAAAATTATTCGGCCATCAGCCATAATAGGGGTCGGGTAATTTTTAGAGGCAAGGGTTGGCTTCCACATTGTGATGTGAATTGTCAAAGAGTTGACTGGTCAATAACCAAGAATCATATTATGATGTGATTGGTGAAGTGTCACCTACTCGTCGAATTATTTCGGTTCACCAGCCACAACAGGGAATCGACGTAACTAGGTGGGATCTTGACCACTAAAGAATTTTTGGAAGATTCTTGAAAATCAATTGGGAGTAGTTGACTTTTTTTTTCACCGGAGACGAAAGTTTTATTTCTCAAAAAAAAAATTACAACAAAACTAGCCGGTTAGACTATAGACGCAATAAAAGTCGTACTACAATGCAAATTTAATGCGCGCTACTATGCGGCCTAAATCCAAGACTAAAAAACCGCCTAACGCCGACAAACAAACCAACACAAACGGAGCCAACTAAAAGATTGGAAAGAGGGTGCCGAACAAAAGAGAAAAATATTCTCGCAAGAGATGACGCTTCAAACACGTGAATCCTCTAAAGGCAATCCATTACCCGACAACACAGACTACAATTGCAAAAACTAATAAACTAAAACACAGAACAACCTGAACAAGCCCTCCCCATCGCCGGAGTAGGCATCAACACCGATCGATCAAAAGCTTGTCCGAGAAGAGGAGATACGCCCAAATAAAAGTGGATCGAGCCCAAACGAGCAAAATCCGTGAGATCCGCTAGCAATCGATAACCGTCCGGATCCGTCCGAGAAGCGCCACTCAGATCATGGAGAGAGAGGCAAAACTAAAACAAAAAAATGATAACATCCTTCAAAACCACAACCACAACCATGGTTCCGCTGCAAGGGGAAGACCACCACCATCAGATCCAAAACCAACACGTCACCGGCCATCACTAGTCCACGAACTCCATATCAACACGACCAAAGGAGGTCGCTGGAGTAAGAAGCACATTAATTGCCGGAGTGGCATTAGATCTGAATCCACACCTAAGAGATCAGCCAGTGACGGACCCAGGATTTTTTTTCAGTGGGGGCCGAATTCTCACTAAAGTACGGTAGCGAAATTTTTTCTAAAAAACATAAATATCAAACACTAGAAAGGGAAAAATAAAACATAAGTTACAAACTGTAGTTAAAAAAACAAACAAAAAAAAGGATAAAAAAAATATGTAGAAGCTAGATTCGATCCTCTTGATCACATGGTTAATACTTAGCAAAGATACCAATTGAATCACAGGAGAGTTATAATAAAAATGTTCGAAAATATATACATACACAGGTATTTAGGGGTATACTAGTAATTTCACACCGAAATTTGAGTGGGGGCCATGCACCCCCCTCATGCATGCTGGGTCCGTCCCTGAGATCAACACCACGCCATGGATAACAACTTTAAAAGAGACAAACAAAGAGAAGAACACAAAAGGATACACAAAGGATCTACAAGGAAACTAAATGCCTCATCCGGCAAGACGCCGGAGGGGCGGCGGTGTTGCACGAAAGTTTTTGGCTGGAGATTTTTTGAGAGAGAGAAACCAAGAGAGAGAGAGAGAGCGAATACATTCCCCGACTTTTTTAGGAGTAGTTGACTAGTGGGAGCAAAATCATAAACCAAATGACCATTTTTTATTTTGCGTGTATAACAACACGCTCTTTTAATCTTTATTTTTATTGTAGTTTTACCAAACCTTTATTTCTCGATTATTAAACCAAATTAATGATCATTACCTTTTTGAAAACGTTCTCAAAATGGTTAAGTAATTTTAATCATTTTAAAATAAGCAATGACACGGGCGACTAAGCTATAGTAGTTAAAGACAAGGAGACTACATATTTGATGGAGTGCTCTGTGCCTTAATTATTAGTCAAAACAGGGGCTCATGATATGATTAAATCACGTGAAATGAGTTTCAACGAATTAGTCATATATTGGATATAACGATATCCAATAGGCCATTTTGTCATACGATGACAATTAATTCAAATATTAGATGTGTTGAATAAGAATGACAACAACGAATTTTGGAATCATTGTTTTCGTGAATTGTAAGATTTAAGTATCGACTTAATTCTTTCATTGCTTGAAGGTTGATTAAATAGTTCATGTTTTGTATATGATTCAAAAGGTTAAACTGAACCTTAATTCTCTTTATGAAAGAAAATTAAACACATAGCTCTTGCAATTTTTCTCAAGTCTTAGGAAGACTAAACTAAGAAATATTTGAAAGTGCTTAAAGGATTAAAAAGGAAAGATTAGGGCATGTGCTTGAATAAGAGAACTTATCGAAGTCTCCATTCTAAGCAAGTAAGTTGAGAAAATCTATCTAAGCTCAAGTCAACTCTTAGATATATGATATCTTACGAGTATGATTGAATTAGAAAGATACATTCTAAGATATGGAAAGTGAAGCAAACGCTGCAGCATTTACTATATAATATTCCGAGTCTAGAAAACCAATAAAGGAACTAAATAAATGTTATTGTGTTCCGATTCTTTTGAAGAACATATTTTCAGTTAAATGTTAGGATTTAATGGACAAATTCAATTATAAAGAGCAAACGTTATTCCGATAAAGTTGGATAGTCATCGAATCCAACATACTAGATTGCTGTCACTGAATAGACGATATAGGTGATGAAATCTCAACCAAATATTTGTATGGCTGTTATCCTTGATCTTTTGTGGTTGTTCTAGATATAGTCTCTGTGCAAGAGAAACGTGTAATCAAATGTCGTTCTGATGATGCCTGAACCAAGTGATTATGAATCATATGGAAAATACGAATCTTATCTAAAGATGACTAAAATACCCTTTTGTGAAAAGGTTATAAGTTCTAGAAAATGTGCCTAAAGCCTAAACATACTGATGTTTGTTGGCTTATGACAATTAATGCCACATATGGTATTATTTTATTACTCTCTTTGACTACTTTAGAAATATTTGAATGTATTTAGTAAAGTACGAAATTCGGAAAGTTCGAAAACTTCGAACTAGTATGAATATAAGATCAATAAACAACTTAGGAATTAATCTTCATTTGGATTGAAACAATTGATCCCTGAAGGGTGTTTCATAAGTTGTCTGAAAGGAATCACATTCTCCCCTGAAGGATACCATTTTTGGGATACACAATTAGATTGTGTTTCTAAAATGGAAACAACACTTTATACGATAAAGAAGCCACGCAAGCCATGCAAAGTATCCCTTACCTGCTTTTGAGATAGTGCCCTCATTCAAACATATACTTAACCGAGTTCCAAAGAATAAATGTTGAATAAATTCCATATCAGATATGAAAGACGACGACTTGAAATCCGTGTTAACCGACGATTTAGGGTTGTCGTGCTTCAAACAAGTAGACAATGTCTGAAAGGCTTGGAGCTTAGTATGACATATGCAACTTTGGAAAATATCTTGGCAAGTATGCAAGATATTACTTACTTACCCGCAGAGAAAAAGCGTTTGTCTCCAAACATGCTGTCTTCTAGAGGAAGTGTTTCTTCCAAAAGAAACAGTGGGAGTAAATTGAGATCTCAAAAAAAAAAAAGTTTGAGAACCACAAAGAATATTCAACTGTTGAAATGTGAGCAGACGCCACGTAATGATGAGGTGTAGGACACTGCTCCGCATGCACAAGTGTTGAAATGTGAGCAGACGCCACGTAATGATGAGGTGTAGGACATCAGCTCCGCATGCACAAGTATTTTGTGAGTCTCAGATCACCATGAGCCTGAAAGGGCTACTTGTGTGTTCATCGACTTATGTAGAAATTCTTGAAAGAAAAGATTAAGAGATATGGCCAGAGCCATAGTATCTCGAATAGATTCCAAGAGTGACAAATAGGTTATGAACCCGGTTAAATCTGACTTAAAGGGAATGTGATATGATCCGTGATCGAATCAGATCTAAAATTGCTGAAGGACCGATTAAAGGTATCAATAAAACGAGCATCACGACCCTTAGCTAACTCGTAACTAAGAATCTTGGTATGACCTCAATCCTTAGATAACCCGTATCTAAGAACCTTGGTATACGAACGCCACAAGGTATGCTCAGAACCTTGATAAGTTCAGATTCGAATACTCTACGAATAGAATACTCACAAAAAGCTAGAAAGCTTTATAATAATTTCACTCAATAAAATATGTGTTGTTCAATAAAAGAAACACCTAAATTCCTTATATAGGCTACAAACTCCAAGCCAAAGAGCTTTCTAAGCAATGTGGGATAAAGTTCCCCAAAAATTATAACTCCAAAATAAACAAATAATACCTAAACAATGTGGGATAAAATTTCCCAAATAATAATGACTAAAAATAAATAAAAATACTACAAGTAAATTCAATAAAGTTTTTCTTCATTGGGAATCACATCATTCCCACCCGGCTCCAAAAGGATTCGACCTCGAATCATAAGGACGTCGTAAAAGGGATCAACAAGCGTAAAGCTTGGACAATGCCAAAAATGCACCAATGAGTCACCGGAATAGAACATAACACGAACACGCCACTTCATATCAAAGGCTCATTTTGATAGTGAGCCAGGCATCACCAATGCAACATCAAAGTACTCACTCGACTTTCTAGAAACGTGAAGATATCCTTGTAAAGTAGCAAGAGGCCGATAGCAAGGAGGAGTCAGATAGGCCGCAACATACGTAGAAAACGGATCAAGGAAATGGTGCTCCGGTTTGCCACCAAGTGAATGCTCCTCAGGAACCTGTAAATAAGATGAAGGAAAACCCGAACTAGTGGATAGTGACGTGAGAAAAACTTTCCTTTGTCCCCCACTCACAACAGATTTAGTACCATGTGCAACTATTCCTCCCGCCTTTACTTTCACTTCCTCTCGGATTTGAGCAAGTCTAAGTTGCTCCTCAAGTGCTTCTTGTGGTGACAATGAAACAAGAGTAATTTTCTTTCCCAGGTGAATCAACGTATACCTGCTCAGTAAACCATCATAAAGAAATCGCCTATCATATTGCCAAGGCCTACCAAGTATAACATGTGTGACATGCATAGGTACCACATCACAAAGAACATCATCATCCAACTTCCCAATGTTTAAAGAAATCAATGCTTGCTTGGTAACACGAACTTCACCACACTCATTTAACCATTTCAACTTATAAGGTTTAGCTAGTTTGGTAGTACGAATCGCTAGCTTCTCAACCACCTCGGTACTAACCACATTAGCACAACTTCCAGGATCAATAATCACACTACACACCTTATCGCCAATAAGACAACGCGTCTGAAAAATATTTTCCCGATGCAAACTTTCTTCCACTTTGACGGTGGTACTCAATGCTTTTTGTGTGACCAAAAGAGGTCTAACCAGGGGTTCTTGCTCAAATGCCTCCTAAAAAATCAGCCATCTCCTCCTCCTCAGATTGTGACATGTACTCCTTCTCCCCACGGGATTTTCCCACCAAAACCATACTACGTTTATTCACACAATCACTTGCTATGTGTCCCACACCTTGACACTTAAAACATTTGAGGTTACGAGTGGCCTGTTGGGGGGGAAGTAGTAGCTTTACCCTTGTTGTTTTCCTTAGTTTTATAAGCCTCATTGGAAGACATAGGGGTCGGCCTAGGGTTGTTGAATTGCGAACTATCACTTGAAGGCTGAAACGAACGGTAAGAAGAAGAATTACCTGAATATGGTTTTGTTAAGGTAGTCCTTTTCTTCAAGTGTTTTTCAGTTAATATCGCAGCATGTACCATTTTATCCAAACTATCACAATATTTCATCTCCACCGGATGTGCAATTTCAGGCCTCGAACCACTCAAGAAACGAGCCATAGTCGCCTCGGGATCTTCCTCGGTACTGTCATTTAATTAATGTAAGTTCCATCTCTTGATAATAATCTTCCACCGATCGATTCTCTTGCATAAGAGTCCGCTATTTTCGATCATCGCTCACGGTAATAAGAGTCCGGGACAAATCTCCTTTTCATCTCCCTTTTCAACTCATTCCAAGTTTTCACAAGATCATCTCGGCCTTGCGACGATTAATAATTAATTGTTCCCACCAAATAGCCGCATAACCCTCAAATTCAAGTGTAGCCAATCTAACCTTATTCTTCTCGAGTAATTATTACAACGAAAAATCTACTCAACTTTACTTAACCCAATCTAAATAAGCATCGGGATCATTCGTGACTTTTTAAACGTAGGAATTTTCATCTTGACTTGCCGCATGTTATCTTGATCACCGTCACTCTCATATGAAAGAATGTGAATTCCTCATCTTTCTCATTCCCAAAAATGGTAATATATACAATACAGATTTGTTGTAACTGATCTAGAATTAAGCTCCTAAAATCATGCTGACTATTGACTAATTCTATGGAAATATTGACCTCACTAATTACAGTAAATACAACAGATTTTCTAAATATATTCCTAATAAAAGTAATACATTTACTATTCTAACACCCTCTCGTAGTCGAAACGGGAGATTCACGGATGTTGAGACTATTCCGGAAATCATCAATAAGACTTGTGGTAGACCCTTCGTAAAAATGTCAGCAATCTGATAACGGGAAGGGACATGCCGAACGTGGACTTCACCTCGTGCAACCTTCTCACGAACAAAGTGAATATCCATCTCAATATGTTTGGTTCGTTGACGTTGAACCGGGTTTCCGGAAAGATAAACCGCACTCACGTTGTCACAATAAACCTGCGTTGCTTTACGAATCGGACAACGGAGTTCCAATAATAAGTTGGCGGCCAACATGATTCGAGACCACATTGGCCACGCCCGATACTCGGCCTCTGAGATCGAACGGGATAGGGTAGGTCAAGTTTTGAGACCATGAGATGAGATTATCGCCCAAAAATACACAATAACCGGAGGTAGATCGGCGAGTGTCCGACACCCTCCAATCGGCGTCCGCGTATGAAATAAGTTCCATGGAGGACGAAGGCACCAACTGCAATCCCAAACGTAAGGTACCCTGAATGTATCGAATAATGCGCTTGAAAGGCATGGAAATGTCTTTCAGTCGAGGATCATGCACGTGGAGACAAATTTGTTTGAACCACATATGAAATATCGGGTCGAGTAAACGCATGGTATCAGAGGGCCCCGACAAGATCGCGGTAGAGTGTAGGGTCGGTGATAGTCTCCCATCCGCAGCCCCAAGTTTTGCTTTAGTGTCAACCGGAGTTTTTGACGGCTTACAATTGGCCATCCCGGCCGGTTCAATAATTTCCGTGGCATACTATTCTTGAGAGAGAAATAAGCCATTGGAGTGACGAGTAACCCGTATACCAAGAAAATAGTGTAAGGGACCAAGATCTTTCATCGCAAATTCGGATGCAAGACATGCCATAATCGATGTCCGAAGAGCCTCCGAGGATGCTGTAAGAATAATATCATCGACAAATAATAGTAATTAAGCAATGTCGGAGCCGGAATGATAAATAAACAAAGATAAATCCGATTTGCTATTGGAAAATCCCATGCTTGAGACATAATCTGCAAAACGCCGGTACCATGCCCGAGGGGCTTGTTTAAGCCCATAAAGTGATTTAATGAGTAAACACACATAATCAGGATGAACTGGATCCCGAAAACCAACGGGTTAATGCATATATACTGTCTCATGGAGATCCCACCGCAAAAAGAATTTTTGACGCCCAAATGATGAAGAGGCCATTGTTTGGACAGAGATAAACAAAGAATGGTCCGAATAGTTGCCGGTTTAACGACCGGACTAAAAGTTTCACCACAAATCCAATTCCCACCTGTTGTGTCTTCCCATTACCTACAAGACGAGCTTTATGGCGCTCAAAAGAACCATCAGCATTATGTTTACGAGTGAAATTCCACATTGAACGAATCACATTAACATTAGGTGGTCGAGGCACTAAATCTCACGCCCTAGTTTTAATAAGAGCATCATATTCGTCTACCATACCCAATTTCGGCTCGGATCACGTAATGTCATACGGATTACGAGGAAGAGGATATTTGGTGACCGCGTGGTAAAAGCCTGATATGAAAAATGGGCCGAAAAATACCATGACGCCCACGCGTGTGGTAGGTCCAGGAGGAGAAGGAGGAGGTTGGACCTGAGAGTGGTGAGTGTGGATGAAGTAGATGTGGATTGTAAAGAAGAAGGGGTGACAGAGCCGAGGAGGAAGAATAAAGGGAGTAGGCCGGTCCAGTCGGTTGAGGAAGTGGACAACGTGGGCTCTGAGAACGGGCTCAAAGTCGTGTTGGGCCGTGGAAGGGAATTAGGATCCGCCACGCTTGCATGGAATTAGAAGGGAATTCTAGGTGCTAGGCCATAGGGGGACTAATATGATGGTCCGAAAAGTTATACGTGTCGAAGATGGTTGATGAATGTTTGCAAAAGGAAAACATTTTCATCGAACGAGACGTGCCGACAGATAATAATTTTATTAGTGGAAAGATCAAAACATTTAAAACCACAGTGATTAGGAGGATACCCTAAAAACACACACGGAGTAGAACGTGGTTGGAGTTTATTAATGGTAGGTGAGGGAAAAAGAGGGTAACAAAGACACCCAAAGACCCGTAAATGGGTGTACGCAGGATCTTTATGAAACAATCATTTTAAGGCAGTGTCATTATTCAAAAGTGGACTTGGGAGAATATTTAAGAGATATGTAGCCATTTCCAATGCATGATTCCAAAAGGTTGGTGGTACCGAGGCATGAATAAGAAGGGTACGGACAAGATTATTGATCGTACGGATTTTCGTTCCGCCTTACCATTTTGAGAGGATGTGTAGGGACAGGAAAAACGGAAGGAGATGCCATTGGATTCACAAAAACGGAAAGGGTGGTTATCAAATTCCTTTCCATTATCACATCAGAATGTTTAATCTTTTTTCAAATTGAGTAGAAATATAGGCATGCAATTTGGAAAAAATAGAAAACGCGTCACACTTGTTTGCAATTGGAAATGTCCACAAATAATTTGTAAAATCATCCAGGAATGACACATAATAACGATGACCAGAAGTACTTATTACGGGAGATGTCCACAAGTCACTATGAGCAATATCAAATGGTGAAAAAGACACAGAAGTAGAATCATAAAAGGTAATCGAACATGTTTTCCTAACATACATGACCGACATAAACCCGAACGGGTAAGTGTGAGCACGTAATATATTTATGCGAACGTAAAAATGGAGAACATTCGACCCGGATGTCCCAATATATCGTGCCATACGGAAGAAGCTAATAATGCGAAGAAGACAAATGTGGAGGCGCGAAGGCGGAAGTAACAGGATAAAGATCACCCAAACTATCACATCTCATGAGGCATGTCCCGTCTGTAGATCATGCACGTAAAAACCGATAGGATAAAAAACAACACATACATTATTATCGGTGGTAAACTTTCGAACAAAGACTAAATTTTTGATAATATTAGAGCATGAAGGTCATTATTGAGATGCAATGGCGGGTTTGGGAAAGGAAGGACAAAGATTACCATGACCACGAATCGGGATTTATTGTCCATTACCAACAAGAATACCAAAATGATTGCTCAAATTAAAATAAGGCGTAAGCGTGCACTGACGCCGATGTCATGTGTGACGAGCCCCCGTATCTATGTACCAATTTGGATCCGTGGTGAGAGAGACATTGTATGCATAGCCGATTCAATATCCGTAGGAGTCCATTGGGCGTTGTCGCTGTTGTTCTTTATTGAGGCCGTGGGCCTAAAATCCTGCACTTGGCACATTGGGCCGAGTTGGGTAAGAGACGGAGGAATAACCCATGAGCCTGGCATGGTCATCCACCAAGATGGAATCCACGATTGCCGCCGACTCGCGAAGCACCACCGCTAAGGCTGGAGCCGGCTGAGATTGCCGACGGTTGCCACCCTGTCCATTCTAATGTCCACCGGCAGCCTGTTTTCCGGATCCTGAATTTCCAGTCATGTTCCTTGACCGATTGGTATTATTATTATTTCTAGAAGACGAGCCACGATTACCTGATGAGTTTGAGGGCTGGGAGATCGTTGTGTGAGACCTCGGTGCATCCTCCGATGACTGGTTCAACAAATACCGTCGGAGTCGCGGATTCGGATCGAGCTTGCTCCATAAGGGTGGTCTCTCTCCAACCCCAATTTAGATCTAGCCATGGCAAAATCCGCAGAGTTTTCTTATGCCGCAGACCGTGATGAAATGCTTATAAAGAGCAAATGACTTTAAGCATACGGAGAACCAATTCTTGTTCATTAACCGGGCACCCACGTTCTTAAGTTGATCACCAAGGACCTCAAACGATTGCAATAGACGGTCAGGAAGCAAAATCCGCCAACGACGTATTGGTAAATTCCTTGTTCAAGAACATTGCTCTAGAATTTTTATTATCCTCAAAAATGTTAGCCACTCGTGTCCAAGCATCTGCGGCTGTGTCATCATCAATTAGAATTGTGGAGAGAATATCGGGTGAAATAGTGGCATAGATCCACCAGTAAGACGAGGGCATCTAGCGGTGCCAGAGTGGGAGATTGTCGGTCTTGGCAATCTCATGCGCCTTTTTCCGTGGGATCACTTGGCGGTATGATGTGGTCAAGAACATCATGTGCTTTAGCCGATTTTTGAATAGGATGGCCCATGAATGATATTGGCTTGTTTCCATATCCAAAGTAATTGGGATAACCGATTTCACATTGGTGACAATTCTTTGGATGAATTTTTGCGAGAATCGGATATGATGGAAGAAAACGGTGGTGGTGGTGAAAGAAGAGAGATACCGCGGTGTAATATCCGAGAGGTGAAAAACTACTTCTCGATACCATGTGGAAAATCTAGGCCCAAACCTATATAAGAGAAGGGGCCTCATCCTCAAAACCTAGGTTGTGAGGTGAGGGAAGTCCATCTCTTAATATGGTGGGTGAAACAGCCACAAGCTCTCAAGGGACACTTTAACACGCTCCCTCAAGTGTGGGCCGGGCACACAAGGCCAACAAATAGGCCCAACAATTGCACAATAAAGGGTGGCTCTGATACCATGAAAGAATGTGAATTCCTCATCTTTCTCATTCCCAAAAATGGTAATATATACAATACAGATTTGTTGTAACTGATCTAGAATTAAGCTCCTAAAATCATGCTGACTATTGACTAATTCTATGGAAATATTTACCTCACTAATTACAGTAAATACAACATATTTTCTAAATATATTCCTAATAAAAGTAATATATTTACTATTCTAACATCATCACTATATATGGGTAGCCTCAGAAGGCTCGGAAACGTTGTCATACTCCTCCTCAACCCGGGGCGCTGCTTCTCTTCTCCTCCTATCACCTCTACCACCACGATTATCTCTACCACCGCGGTTATCTCTACCACCGCCTCTTTCTGTTAACATATCTTGAAATTGAGCCCTCATCTCTTCAAATTTTCTATTTATCACGGCAGCTTGTGCCTCCGCCAATACCCGGATACGAGCATCAATAGCATGCTCCTCTCCCTCGGTGAGCTCTTTCGACATGATGCAAGTTCAACAAAAATATGTATATATCCTCACAATCACTTGTGTTTACACTCTCTCGTGTAGAGTTCAAATCAGAAAACAAACCAAAATAATGAAGACTAAAATCAATCAATACCAAAGAACTTATATAAGTACCTAGGGTTTTGGTTAGGACAATTGAAAGATGATAGAACCTAAAAGAAAACATAAAAAGAAGAAAGGATTTTTTTTTTTTGGGTGTCTTAGAATCACGGGTGTGATAAAAATCACACCTGGAATGTGAAACACTCGTCCAAAAGGCTAGGCTGTTTGTGTGTTTTTTTTTGTTTTTTTTAAACCAATCAGAAATAAATAGGGCAAACAACTTGGTCAAAGTTGCGGCTAGGTTTTGTTTGCTTGTTTTTTTTTTTCACTCACAGAATTAGGTAAGCAGGAAAAAAAAAGCCTGGTAATTTATTTATTGTACTGTAATTGGCCACGCAGAACAAACAAAGAAATAACAAGCTGGAAATACTTTTGTGTACAACTAGCAGGAACAATACTTGAAGGCTGGGAAATTTTGTTTATTTTTTATTTTTATTTTTTTTCACAAACAGATCACACAAGGCCTAGAAAAGAAAGCTTTTTTTTTTTTAACAGGAACGAGATCAAGAACTGGATTTTTTTTTCTATGAAAGTATGAACACGCAGACGACAAAGATCAATGGCTGGGAAATTAACTAATAATTTTTTTTTCTTTGGGGAACACTAATAACAAGAACGAAGGAATAAAAAGAAATAAACGAGGGATATTTGATACCTTTAATTACTGCGCTCCGATATCAACTGATATGATCCGTGATCGAATCAGATCTGAAATTGTTGGAGGACCGATTAAAGGTATCAATAAAATGAGCACCGCGACCCTTAGCTAACTCGTAACTAAGAACCTTGGTATAACATCAACCCTTAGATAACCCGTATCTAAAACCTTGGTATACGAACGTCATAAGGTATGCTCAGAACCTTGATAAGTTCAGATTCGAATACTCTACGAATAGAATACTCACAAAAAGCTAGAAAGCTTTATAATAATTTCACTCAATAAAATATGTGTTGTTCAATAAAAGAAACACCTAAATGCCTTATATAGGCTACAAACTCCAAGCCAAAGAGCTTTCTAAGCAATATGGGATAAAGTTCCCCAAAAATTATAACTCCAAAATAAACAAATAATACCTAAACAATGTGGGATAAATTTTCCCAAATAATAATGACTAAAAATAAATAAAAATACTTCAAGTAAATTCAATAAAGTTTTTCTTCATTGGGAATCACATCAGAATGTCTATGAATAGTGTAGCAGGTCTTTATGAAAGACTGACATGGAGGGAAATACGACTACCATAAGGCTAAGTTGATGGCTAAAGGCTATGAGGTGTATGCTGGATATACAGGAACCCGAATTAGGATCCGAAACGCAGAAAAAATTGGACCTGGACAAATTTCCGTCGCGCAACCGCGACGAGCACGCTCGCTGCCGCCAAAGCGTTTCCCCCCTTTTTTGCAGATCATTAGATCCGATTCACGCACCAATCGAGACACTCGATCATGCACAAATGAAGAAACGAAATAAATCGTTTACGATTTTACCACGAGATGATTCGCATAATAAATTAATCTAACTACAAGAAGGTATAAAGATTTTCCCAACTAAATAGAAGCCGTGATCTTCCGAGTTGTATCTCCAATCGACGACTGGTGGACGTCGATCCCACATTTGAACCTCCTCGAATATACTCCAAAAAAAACTCCAGTTTTTCATCTTCCCAATAGCTAAGGCAAGAGAAACCAAATTTCTCCCTTTTCTCTACTAAATGGCGCATCATTTGATTGTCTTGTGTTGGGAGGAACTCTCTTTTTATTGGAAAATAACCGAGCAACTGAGAGTTATCCTTTTCCTCACAAGACAATTATCTTTTTCCCAAAGAAAAAGATATTTTCCATAAATAAGAGATAATCACCATAAATGAGATGATCTTCATTAAATGATAAAATCAATCTTATTTATCCATTCATTATTTAACAAATAACTAATTAATTACACATGTGATATAATTCAGAAAATTTCTTTTCCCAAATTTCTACACATGTGGCGCCATATACTTCACGGAATAATAGAAAATGAATTTTCCACTTTACATATTATTTACAAAATAATATTTTGCATATTCATTAAATAGACAAACTATTTATTCTTGAGGTTCCATAATACGAGAACACACTCGCGTGTTAGGAAGCCAACTCGGGACCATGGACTTATAAATAAGAGCTACAATAAATTGAATAAAATATTTATCGAACAAAACATTTTTATTCAACTTATTTAATCCGAATTACGCCACCATCAATCCGAAACTAAACTTTATCGATTATAGATATAACTTATTCTTAAATTGTCGAGTCAATAAGTGTCCATTGATATAATCATTGCATATAGACTAACCTCCACAGCACTATCCATAATGAAGCGGGAATGTTTCCGTAAACCTTCTTCATTACGCCTTATCATTATTTACCGTTAACCCACTAGTGATCAATTAGTTCATAACCAATATGAACTCCGTGGATCGATCGGTTTCTAGGACTAACAAATAAGGGATCGTCTTTCTACTTCCCACAGAAGGAATGGATTCCGATCATGAGACACATTCCCTACTCATTCTCGATAGTGCCAACGTGAAAGTGATTTAGACCGCGCTTTTAGCAATTCTTAACGAGCACATCAAACCCTATCTTGAAACAAGCGAGTCTCAGCAATCACTTCAGGATTAAGGTTAATCCAAATATGATCATCCCGTGATTTAATATGATTTCTCAATCACGGAATTATATGAGAAATACAGATTAAATCGGTCTAGACTTATATGACTACATCATATATGAATGTCCCACTTAGATAACCAATATCGGCAGTGCGGATAAGACGGTCACACTATAAAGTGTTCTGGGCGCATTAATGATGGTTTAATCAATAGACCTCATACTTTGGTTAAGTTCACCATGGACTAACAGTTCAAGTTTATCACCATAAAATTAATCCTCACACGTGACACACACTAAGTTATATGGCTACATATGATACAACTTGGAGTTTTCAGCTGTGTATTACAAATTAACACAAAGAAAATAATAAGATGAGAATATATCTATCATTTATTAATTATAAAACAATTACATAAATTGTCTTTCGGGCACTACTTCCAACAATCTCCCACTTTCCCCTATGGACAAGCAACAATTGTCTTTCGGGCACTACATCCAACATTCTATTGCTTGCCTGTAAGGACAAGCAACAATTTTTTTAGAGCGCAAGCAACAATTTTTTTAGAGCACCACACCCAAATTCTATTCACAACATTCTCCACTTGATCTAAAGCAGATGAAACATATCTTTCAATCTCATACCTGCCATGCGCTTACTAGTGACATTAAATGCCATGCGTCTTGGTAAACTGATCAGCTTGGTTGTCGGATCAAGGCAATCTTTAGGATCGACCTATCGCCTCTCTGCACGATCTGTCTGATCATGTGGTACTTTGTCAATATGCTTTTGACCTCTTGTGATCATGAAGATCCTTTGCATAAGCCACCACTCCACTTGCTTTCACAAGAAAGTGATATCGCCTTACCCAAACCTGTAATTACTCCCGGATCAAGAATGGACCTTTTTGAGACATTATCGCCTATCTTGCCACTCCGTGTCTGCTATGTATTCGACTTACAATGTTGAATCGGTGATGCTAAATTGCTCCGCACTATAGCCCCATCACAATGAGTAAACATCGAGCCCGAGATCGACCAACGATCTTTCTTAATCCGATTGAAAATCGTAATCGCTAGTAGTCAACAATAC
Organism: Gentiana macrophylla; assembly: GCA_026214975.1. Taxonomy (NCBI): domain Eukaryota; kingdom Viridiplantae; phylum Streptophyta; class Magnoliopsida; order Gentianales; family Gentianaceae; genus Gentiana; species Gentiana macrophylla. The sequence continues at coordinate 31,426,543 of CM047810.1, read as the reverse complement.
TCAGGTTTGCACCGAATATACACACACATTATTCCTCATTCTTCTAAGATACTTGAGGATATACTATACTAGTTACCAACGCTTTAATCCGAGATTCAATTTTAATTGACTTTTAATAATCTGACATTCTCTATCCACCAGAGAATCTATCCCATTTACTCTATATTCGAAGATTGAGAGAATTATTCCGTGAGACGGTTGGTAGGAAACCTCTTGTTGAGTGTTGCATTCGAAAATGCATTATCATCTTAACCAATAAGATGAATGGGACACTGTCATCAACTTGTTATCATGAATTCAACCGAATCGATTTTCAAGAATATAGTCCACTTCTCTTGTTTAGATACGTTTTGGCTCGTCAGTCCTTGACTTCCGATAACACACTCAGGTTGTTCACAACTGTTGCAGTGTTATCTTTATCGTCGCTAACATTTTCTACTTTACCTATATTGATACCCTGATCTATGAAAGACTCATCAATATTCTGGTCAAACCCATATATTTCAAATATGTGGCTTTTAATGACCTAGAGGTTCGCTTTAATCCACCGATGGATATAAGCATAGACAGTCAATCTGCCATTGGCTTTAAGATAAAACCCTTCAGTTCCGAATTAATTCAAGTTCCGTTGTACGGCAAGAAAGTTTTAGGGCATCACCCCTGGTTAACTCTCTACCTCTCAGGGAATTACATCTAAACCGTTTGGCTTTGCTTTAAAAGATAAACTTTCTCATTCATTTGACTCTTTTTCACGCAGATCCAATTGGTCCCATCGAGACCGAGACACTCAAGTGGTTCTACAAGAGTGTGAAATGTAATCGAGTACTGTAACTCCATCTCAGAGGTTTATGGCTTTAAGCCAACCTTTTCTTATTAGAATCCCATATCGCCCTCCAAAAGATGATAGGTGATCAATCACCCCAAAGCACTATAAAGTCCGTGATAATCATATTGGGTCAATGGTTAAACCACACTCCTACCGTGCATTCCGGTGGTTTGATATCCTGATATGGTTTAGTAGTATTTATCAATAATATCCCCAACAACCAATGTTGGATGTGGTCCGATTAAATTAGATAGTAACTCCTTGAGTAACTTTACTTCAAGGTCCAAGGTTGTAATTCAAACACTTTCGTAAAGGCTATGACAATACAACTATCACTTTCGATCTTAGAATCTTATAACCAACCTTCACTCATTGCATTAAGATTGTTGGTCCCTTGGAAAGGCTAACACAAGTTTAGAGAGGGGGGTGAATAAACTTGTCACCAAAAACTAATCCCGAAATGAAAAGCCTCTAGAACCGAGTTTCTCGAAACTCAAACCGATCTTCGCCCGCTTTGTTCATGTCCTTTAACTTGTGCGGAGTTCAGTTAGCTCAACTGAGTATAAGTCAATGCTGACTTATATTTAGTCTTGTTAACTGGCAGCAGATAAATATTAGCCTTTACATATGTATTTTGCGAGAGGGTACGGAACTGGGTTCTAGGATCACCTCAGAAACCGATCGAGTTGTTTAGATTCGGTTTCATGTGTGAGGTTTATATCAACTTGTTGAGCGTTTCATTGATCATAGGCCGTGTTAGGTCGATTAAATCCGGTCGCAGTCTTTCGTTGAACTCGACATAGGAGGGTAGATTATTGAAATAATGTCTATTCTCGGAATTAGGAGACGACACCCTTCAACGATGCCAAGACCATTAGAGTATATCAAAACACTTCCGGAAATGAGTTAGGGCTAGAAAGTAGTTGGTTGGATCATAGCTCGGCTATCTCTTTTATATAGTTTTAAAACTTTGTTTTGTATAAAGTTTGTAGAACCGGTGATTCGACAAATCACCACGTTCAATAATAGTGTTGACCTAAACTAGGAACGATACCGACTTTGATACTTGACCAGATTCCCTATGGGATGCGACCTTGCTCGCCATTTATAGTACAACCGACTCGGTACCCTGCCGGTCAGAGTTGGCTATGTTGTAAAATGTCCATCACTCATCTTCGTTCTTGATAAAATCAAATTGTTTGATTGTCTCATCAAAGCGAAGATTCCAACTCCGAGAAGCTTGATTTAATCTATACATGGACCTTTGCAACTTGCAAACCATCCTGGCGTCATTGGTTGTGAAACCCTCAGGTTGTGTCATGTACACCTCCTCAGACAAGTTCCTATCAAGTAAATCTATTTTCACATCCATCTGCCAGATTTCGTAATCATGGTATGCTGCAATAGCAAGCAGAATTCTAATGGACTTTAACATGGCAACGGGCGAAAAGGTTTCATCATAGTTAATACCTTGTCTTTGCTTATAACCTTTTGCCACTAACTAAGCCTTGTAGGTGACTACGTTACCATCCATGTCGGTCTTTCTCTTAAAGACCCATTTACACCCTATAGGAACTATTCCTTCAGGTGGATCAACTAAGTTCCAAACTTGGTTGTCTTTCATGGACTCCATTTCAGAAGTCATGGCTTCTAGCCATTTCTTTTTGTCAGGCCTCATTAGTACCTCCTCATAAGTTTTAGGGTCCTCATCTTCCATGAGGTATACGCCCGTGTACCTTTCGGGTTCATGGCGTTCCTTGGTAGATCTTCGAGGTGCTACTGTGTTGGGAGCAGGGACTTATTCCACCTCATTAGGTGGTGCCTACTCTACCTCGATCAACTATTTTTTGTCCGTAAGTGGTTCTTGAATTTCTTCAAGATCAATTTTACTCCCACTGGCCCTCTCCAGAATGAACTCTTTCTCTAGGAAGTAGCCAGTCCTGGCAACAAAAACCTTTTATTCTCCAGGGTGGTAAAACTGGTATCCTCTAGTTTCTCTAGGATAGCCGACAAATAGACATTTATCGGTCTGGCTTCTAGTTTGCCAGGCATCATCCACTTCACATAAGTAGACAACCCCAAGGCTTAAGATATGCTAGATTCGGTTTCCTCTTGGTCCATACTTCGTATGGCGTAGAATCAACCATCTTTGATGGAGCACAGTTAAGTACGTAGGATGTTGTTTCGAGAGCATACTGATGAAACCTCGGGTCACAAGCTAAAGGAAGCCGCAACCACCAATGGATCTTTGACATGCACCATCTTCATGGATCTTTTATTTTTCTTTCATTCTTTGTATCTTCGTCTTTGTCTTCAATGCATCATTACATAAAATCTAACTATTCAATTTTACACCCGCCGCACACGGGGGGAGCTAACTGGAATGAGATAATGCAAAAATAAAACTATGTCACGTTCTTCATAACGGCCTAGGACAACAGTAAAATCCAACAGAAAAATAAATCATTCACATCTATCCTATTGGTCGAGTCCATGATCAATCGGGGTCCATATAATCGAATTATATCTACTATCTAATCCATACAATCACATCTTATGAAAAAGATTAATTTTAAACTACTTTCGTCTTTATAGCAACCAATCAATTAATTAATTAACTTTTAATCAATTAATAATTTATAAAATAATCATGTATTATATTGAAATCAAAATACACCAAACAAAAACGAAAAGAGGTGGTGTCGGCCGTCAGCCGCCGACAGCACAAGGCCGCCGACGCTGCCGGCATGATTTCGGGTGGCGCCGCCGCTGCTAGTCGGCCCAGCACCGCCACCGCCCATTTTTTTGTTTGTTTTCTCTTTTCGTGCATCTTTAATTAATCAATATCAAACATGATTTAATCTATTGGATCTATTTACTACGCGAATAAATTATGCTTATTGCTTAAGCTCGAAGTTGTCTCTGATACCACTGTTAGGAAATCAAACGAGTAGCGCAGCGGAAAATAAAATTTTGATTTCCGATCCAAGGATCGACTTCATTTAAACAATAAACATATAACAAGGAGGACAAAGATTATACCTTTCTTGATCTTAAAGATCGAAGCTTTGACCGTCCGGTAGAAGTAGATGCGCGTAAGCAGTCCAAGCATCCGGCCTCTATCAGTTATTCACACGAACGCCTTGCCAGAATCCTCCCGGATTGCTATTAGAAAAATTCGACTGCTAGGTCGACCTTTTTCTCCCTCACAATACTCTCTCTAAGAAGCTCTCTATTTTTTCAAGAACAATTAGCTCTTGGAATAATGATGTACAAAAGAGCTAGTCAACCCCTTTCTTTTATAGATGAAGGTGGCGCCCTTAGGTCTTCCCAAACTGATTGGGATTAGCTTCTAGAAGATTGATGAGAGAGAAAAACCTTCTCCTAATAGAATAAGGAAAATCACCATAATTGATTTATCCCTTTTATTTTAATAGCTTATATTAAATAAAAACTAAATATTGTCAATATCTTATATTGAATATATTTATTTTATTACCATAATTCTATTTTCTAAAAATAAATTAATATCCAATATTAATATTATGGTAATCTTATTATCTTATACACAAGTCTTATGCGCTTCTATATGCCAATTAATAATATAATTAATATCTTGTATTTAATTTATTCATAATAAATAAATACATCTTTATTAATTTGCCACTATAACCTTTATAGTCTTGAGATAAAACTTTCCTTATTTGGTCATCAACTATATCCGCATTTTAATCCGACTTTCGACATTCATATGTGTGTGACCCGATAGAAGCTTACGAATATATTGGTCGAGCTATAAGGTGCAATTTACTTAAAATTCCTTCACTCTTCTAACGATCATGGATAAATGCGTCTCAGCAACACGCCCATGACCTCAATCATCGGAAGAGTCAATACGCAATGACTACTACCTTTCATGTGCTCGGTTATCGTGTAAATGGAATCTCATCCGGTGTAGCAATATCCATACGATCGTATCTTGATCGTATCCCATAATCTGGATATCGTGCCTCTCGAATAACTCATTTACTCCCACTTTGTAAAGATTCACGAGAACTAGACATTCCTTATGGGATGGCCCTTTCGGATATTCACTCCTACTCTTAAGGTATGAGATTCCCCAGCACGACCTTACATGTATCCTCCGCATGCTTAAATATCACACCCGATCACTACCGCATGATCGCCTATGTCTAAGGAAAACCTCAATAGTGTCAAAGCATGACAACCCACACCGTGATGCCATGCAGACTCGGTCCTAAGGATAATTACACAACCGTCACATAGTGTGACACTTAACAAAGGTAAGTAGGTCGACCTAACATACGTATTCTCTAATACACGTCCACGCATGATCCAAGTGTGACTACACTTCGATAGATGAGATCTATCCATGCCCTTAAAGATGTAAGACATATAATACGTGCTAGTCTCTGCTCGCATTGTCAAAGCCCTATTCAACAAAGACATCAACTTTAGAGACATTTAAGTATCAAACTTATTAAAGTGATTAGAGATCTCACCTACCATAATCACTATCATGGTTTTTCTATCACGCTTTAATACTACGGGCGTTATCAATTACCAATATCACAAATTGGTCTAATAAATAAACTAAGTATATAATAACAAAAGTACTTTTATTAATCATAATAAAGTTATTACATGAACTTAAATACACTGTAAAATGATCGTACCCGATCGGATCTAGTCCAACCCGATTGGGTTTAGGACACCCATTCAACATGATTAACTTCAATGTTGATTGAATCAAGTTGGATTGAGAGTCCTGATTCAAGAAGTTGATTCAGATAAGTTTTGATCCCTTATAGATGTGTATATGAAGTTCTGGGTTTGCTCAACTTCTTCAAGATTAGATAGCTTTATATGCCTTATAAGATTTGAAGATTACTAATTCTTGAATCTCTAGAGATTGTGTTTAAGCTCTTTGAATGTTTGAAGATGCAGAGAGAATGCCTTAGAGAAACTTGCTAATCGATCTTTGTGGTTTCTGAGTCCTATTGGCTTTGAAACCTCATCTTGGAACTTCATTTTCCCATCAACAAGGCTATGTTGGTTTACTGTGATAACGTTAGTGCAATTTACCTTTCCAACAATCTGGTGCAGCACCAACGAAAAAAGCATGTTGAAATTGATATTCACTTTGTACGCGAAAAGGTAGCACGACGTCAAGTTTGCGTTCTACATGTTCCTTCCGAGCCAGGCTTAGCGTTCGAGAACCTTCAGCTTCGAATGCAGGGGTGTGTTAGAATATATTGTGTATATACCATAATTAGATAGTCAATGATTTAGAATATCTTCAATATTCGGTTTCCTATTCTAGAACTTAAAATCAAGGCATTGTAATCAGAATGAATTGTGTACTATACCATTGTATGAATGAGAAAACACACAGGAAATCATTTCCTTTCGATACTTTTAGATGCATAACATTTTCCAAGGACAGAGTAGGCTTAGCTAAGGTGCATCTAAGAGGGAGGGCTATTGTGTGGTTTGGTAGTCTAAGGATCCGTTATCCACATATTGGTTGGCCACTAATAAGGGATGAAGTAATGAAAGAGATTTGGTACAAGGCAAGACTTGCTAATCAATGAGAAGAAAACGGTGAACCAATCATGTTCCGCAAATCTCTTCTTTACTCGAAAATTATGATAAGTATTTGGATGGGTATTTCAAAGCATTTGGCACAAAAAAAATTCTAAGGAAAAACATATAAAATCTGCATTTTTTTTCCATACAATTGATGGGAGTTTATAGGATAAACGTGTCCGGTAATTTATAGGTTATGACCTTTAACCGAAAGGACACAAACTCCTACAAGGTTGTAACTTTTCACAGAACCGATGTGACTCTCCGTTAATTTTTTAATTCAAATTGTCCAACATTTAGTAATTACTTAGCCTCATTGTCATTGCTTCACGTAAAATGATTAATCCAATTTATCAAATTAGTTTAGTTTTCATTAAAACATATTCATTTTTGAAAACAAAAAGTTCACCTAGAGAGCTGGAAAAACAATATAAAAATAAAATAAAACGAAGTCAATGGGGTGCACGCGAGAATCATAACTCCTCATTATGTCTTCCTTTGTCAGTAATCTCAATCTCAAAATTATTCCCTTCCTCCTGCTGCTAATATTTTAAGTGAAGTACTTTGAGCAACATTAATTATTGATTTTTATCTGAAATTATTATTGCATTTCAAACGCAATCAAAGCAAAGAAAAAGAAGTGTTTGCACCTCACTCTAAGTTAGCTCCCTGTGTGGGGTTGAATAAATTTCTCAACCCCAAAATGAATAAACAGCCTTTTTAAGGTGTTCCTATCACTTACTCTTTCCTTCAATTCCTTGTTAATTGTTTGGCATCCCCTACTTTCATTTATTAAACATTTCCAGCTGGTTTGATATCGATAACTTGTCATGGTCCTCCTTATTCTCAATCCTATGGCATCATTTTATTTATTTATTTATTTTTTTATTTTTTTGCCGGAAAAAAAAGGAGGGAAGGAATCGAACCGAGGTCTCGAACCACCGGAGCCTGGATAGTAACCACTAGGGTATGGGATCTTGCCCGCCATCATTTTATTTATTTTACATTTATAGTCCAACTTTACTATTAATTTACATATGTTTATACAAATCTTTTTATTTTTGTGGCCAAATGTTTATACAAGTTGAGATTGGTATAAAATGTAAAATCTTCTAGGACCTTTAATGGCACCTACGTAATTTATATGGGCATCAGAATTAACCAAAACTATACATTTACATAAATGATACTATATCACTACGATGATTGACGCATATACACCTCACACTCAATATATTATCTTTTCTATTTATGACACCACATCTGACCAAATTCTTTACTTCTAACTTAATAAGTACAGGACGGTCCTTAAACTTTTCAAATCTTACACATTAATCCACTAACCATGATACCACAAATTAATTTCCCGTCAAAAGCACCAACCGGCCCGTTGATTCATTGCTTCATCACACGAAAACACAGTAATGGGAAGAATATTTGTTATTCCATTTCAGAAAATGTTCGATACAAGGTAGACTTATAAATCATCAAATCTAACGACTTAACAAACTTAGTGCCAAGTGTCCCATCCGGTCACTACACAATAACTACTTCAGTACTCCACAAATACACAAACTACACATAAGTCCTTATACTTTAATAACCCCTCAAATTGAATGGGGTATCAACATTTACTTGCTTCTGAAAAACGTAAACAAAGTTGGACCGAGTGGTTTTGTTTGCGAATTTGCAATCTGATCACAGGATTGAACATACTGGACTGCCATAGCTCCCTGCACAACTTTTTCTCTCACACAGGGCCGTCCCTCTGTAATCGAACGCCATACGTCAAAAAACTTTAGGGCCCTCGACCCTATGAAAATAATAATATATCACAACGTACTATTTTTGAAGTATATTATGTTGATGAGTTTTGTAAAAAATGTAACGGAATTTAATTAGACTTTGTTACACTAAATTCAGCTATAAATTTGGGTGTTACTGGTTTTTTAGCTTGAGTAAAAAATAAAAATGAACCTAACATATACCTATACTACATGAAAACGGGGGTCCTGAAATTACAATTTTCGGCGGGGCCCTAGGCCACGGCCTTGTTGGCCTAACCCCAGGAACGGTTCTGCTCTCACAAAATGGGCGTCTAGATCCACTGCTTAATTCTGGAATGCATAACATGATTATGAGCAAGATAACCTGCTCCCAAATTATCACACCACAAGATTGGCATAGCAGTTGGCTTGATCTTCAATTCTGACAAAACATTGAGAAGCCATTGTGTTACTGATGCTGCATTTGCTAAGACCCTATACTCAGACTCATTTGCTAGGACACTGATGATCCTGCCAGAAAAATGCAATATGCTGCTACTGATCTCATGTCAATTTGGTCACAAGCCCAATCAGCATCACTAAAGCCATGAATATGCAATGGCTGAGCAGATTTGAACATTAAACCATGATATAAAGTGGCCTTAAATATCTCAGATAATGTTTCACCCCTGCCAATCTGCTAAGGTAGGTGCGTGCACATGCTTACTTAAGAAGTTAACTGTAAAGGCCAAATCTAGCCTAGTGAAAGTAAGATACTTTGCAAGCCTCACCAGGTGTCTTATAGAGAGTTGGATTTTTCATTGGTTTTGTGGAAGTAGGAAATTTAGAGGTCACTACCATGGGAGTATGGAAAGGCTTTAAGTACTCAAGTCCCAATTTGACTAGAAGCTGCTGAGCATAGACATGTTGTGAAAGATACAAGTCAGTTTGATCCCCGTATGCTTGAACACCAAGAAAGTAATGCAGATTCCCAAGATCTTTAAGTGCAAACCTGGAGTTAAGACTCTTCACAAACTGCTGAATTTTGTTAGTAGCATTCCATGTGATTAAAATGTCATCTACATAACATATAAGATCTTCCCATGATGAAACATAAATAGTGAGGGATCAGCTTTGGACCGAACAAAGTGTCATCAACCAATTGATTCTTCGAACCAAGTCCTTGAAACTTGTTTTAAGCCATAAAAAATTCTTTGGCTACAAGTCTTGCCTTGTGATTGTTAACAAAAACATCATTATTGAGTTTAAGTTTAAAGGCCCACATTTTATCAACTACATTATGAGCCTGTGAAATTGGGACCAAGTCCTAATACACTTTAAGTCCGGTCGCTTTGGCATGGCACCTGAGCCCGTCTGCTTCATATTGAGGCATCTAAGTCCGGTCGCTTTGGCACGACATCTAAGCCCGTCCGCCTCACAGCACAGTATCTAAGCCCGTCCACTTCACAACGCGACATCTAAGTCTTTCCGCTTCATAGCCTGGCACCTTGACTACGCTCACGAGCCTTACGCTAATCTAGCAGGTCGCTCTATAGCAGTCAACTCGGCATACGGTACATCAAGTCGCCTACAACTTTACTCCCTAGCTTTCACTTGTACAGTGAAGAGCTCAAGGATACGCCAAGCCTAAAAAAGAGCCCACGGATTCACATTGGGCCTATACGTGAGACCAATAACAAATAGGGTCCTTGGCCCAATCAGTTCGCACCTTTATAAGCTGGACTGGGCCAGGTATAATCCAGCCTGCCTCACGCCATTACGATTCTTATCATTGGCTAGGCAAACGGGCGTCGATCAATGGCACATCCAGCTCGGCACGAAGCACTAGAGGCCGACTTGCTCGCCCTTCTAGCCCATAGTCCGTCATCTCGGACCAAGCGCGCTTGACTAGGAAACAAAAGGACCCGTAGCGGTTAAGATACCAGCTCGCCCAATCAAAGCTCGACCGACAACTTTACATTTACTTGCACTTGTATTTTATTTTGCCGCCTTAGTAACCGCCGGCTCTTAGTCCCTATAGTTAGCGGAATTTCTCCTCTTTTCAAGAGGGTCTATTAATGAAAACGTAAAGTACCTCTGCCAATTTGTCGACAGCTTCTTGTGTCCTTTATTTCCGCATATCATCTTCAAATTGCTCTTGAGATTAACAACTTATTAACCGGAAACATTGCTCACTTTAATCTAGATATCCACTACTAAAATTAACTAAGCGTGTTTGTGATAATTTCGACATTATCATACGGGTAATTAATTTTATTTTTGCTTTCAAATATATGTAGAGTATTGATATAGATATGTTGATCAAATTATGTATGGGGATTTAGAGTATCAATTAAATTAGGGGGTTTCTATTTGGACCCCCTATTTACTACTTGCACCACATTAATGATTTTTTTTTTACTTTGAACGCACCACGTAATTACTACCTACACAACATTAAAATAACAAAAACTAAAAAACTACACTTTAGTCCCTAAAATTATACAAAACAGTAAAATAAGTACTAATTAAATAAAACTACTACATACATACACATTTTCTTCTCCCACCACTTTAATTCAAAAACTCATTAAACTTCTTCCCCAAAAACCACCCCATCGGCGGTTACAAAAAAAAAAAAAAAAAATGAAAATTGAAAGAGAGGAGAAGAGAAGAGAAGAGGAAGAAGAAGGGAGAGTGGATTTCGAATTGTAGAAGAAAATAAGAAGGAGAGAAGAATAATCAATTCAATTTATTCAAGGTATGTGAATTTTTGAAAATGTGTTTGAATGTTTGTGGATTTGTGTTTAAATGGAAGTGAATTTGTGTTTGATGTAATGGGTTTATGTTGTATGTAATGTGTTAGTATTTGGATGTAATGGGTTATGTTTTTTGGGTTGTATTTTGGTTTTTCCGGCCATTTTTCCGCTTGGAAGGCCGGAGAAGATGATGAAACAGGGGACGTCGGTGTGAACGACGCCCGTGGTAGGTTTCAACGTCATCCACACTGACGTCCCAGCCTGTGTGTGGGTAAATAAGTTTAGCCCTGGAACGCTGGTATAAATGACGTTGTAGTTGTTCCTACAACGTCAGTTGGGGTGACGTTTTAGAACATTGACTTGGCAATTTGTTAGCTCTTAAACGTCAGTGGTGTGGACGTTGTATTGACCTATGAAACGTTGGTAATAGTTACATTTGTTCACGAGCTGTTAGGGATTCCAATAGCGAGGCGTGACAAAGGAGTTAGAACATGTTGGTGGACTATGACTGTCCAAAAGTTGGCTAAAGAAACGATCTTGCGGTTAAATGCGGTGTAAGAAGCAATCGGGGTGAGGCATCGAGTTCCGGTCGATCGCGCCCGATAGTTACCGTGGATCAAGGCATGCGCGAGATATACATTGTATCTTCTTGCATGTACTTTGATGCAAGACCGTAGTGGGGATAAGATAAACATTAACTACCTTCATTTTCTACGGGATCCGGATAAGGTTGGTGATTGGGCTTGGGGTGCGCCACACTAGCAAATCTTTACCGGCGACTATCGAAGGCCACTAGAAATGTGATCTTGTTGGAATTTCTCGGATACCTAACATTGTTGGAGGTAACACTTGTTTTTACATTATTTTTGTTTTTAGTGTTTATGTTTGAATGCTTAAAGAAATATTTTGTAATATGTGTTATGCAGGCATGCGTGTCTGAACATTTTCCTTCATTCGACCTCCACCAAACACGAAATTCATTGAAGGGGAGATGGTACAGACATTAAAGTGGAAAAATGTTACGGGAATTAATGACACTGTGGCATTGTCATCGTTAAGGCATACAAGAGAGGACTTGGACTTGATGGAGGCCCGAGAAGTAAGTTAACTAAATTTATCTTGTAGGTTGTAACTTGTCTGGTTCTCTTCAACTTACATTATCTTTTATTTTGTAGGTTGTTTGGGATGCTTATCGGCAATTTAGAACGGTGCCTGAGAATGACGTCTGTTGGTTCTATGGGTGCATAAGGACATTGGACATTGAAGAGGTGTATCACCCAAACCGTGTCGCTTTGTCAATTTGGCCATATTCAAGGTATCCTCGATCCACCAATTCCTCCAAAGGCATCGAATCGAAGCGGGAAGGCGAACAAGCGATAATGTCACTCATGAATCACGTGATTTACGACTTTATCCATTTTGCAAATCATCTAGTCAATAAGGAACAAAGGATGGGAAAAGCTAGGTTTGATTGGGAATGCACATCTGAGTACATGACTTAGTATCGCGGTGTTGCCGTGCGTCGTTTGACCGATGTCAGCAAAAGAAAGCAACGAGTTTCATGAGAGGTATTTAAATATACAATCTATTTTGTTGTTTCCTTTTTCAATTTAATGAACGTTTTTATGTTTAACATGTAGGAGAATGAATTCAAGGGTAGAGTGATTGATGCGGTACGAGTGGAAATGCTTCTAAAAAAACCAAAAAGGATTTAGTGAAAGCGCTTCAGATGGCAGAAGAGTTCCTGACTACAGGTGCATGTACACAAGATGTTGAAGATGACGGTGTCGAAGCACAAGAATCTAGTCAGATACAAGCTGAAAGACCAAAGAAGCGTTCAAGGGCCGCGAAAAAGACTTAGTTGTCTTATAACATTGACACATTTATAACTTTGACACGATTATTACTTTCATAAGTTTAATGTTTGGGTTGTTTAAAATCGTGTTTATATTTAGTATTTGGATTTTGTAGACTATATTGGCTTTGGTTTGGCTTGTATTTTTATTCCCCGTTGAATTCGTATTTGTTCGTATGCGATTTGGGTTATTTGGCCTTTGATATTTGAATTGGTGTCACTTGAATTGTTGTGATCTATGGGCTTTTGCTATTTGAATTAGGGTGAGTTGGTATTTGTAGAAACGTCAGCTACAGGGGCGTTGATAATACACAATGAACGTTGGTATGGCTGGCATTTTGATGAAACCTAGTGGGCATGACTCTGTTGTAGGAATTCATTGAAACGTCAGTCATATTGACGTTCCACATGCCATATGAACGTTAGTATGGCTGACGTTTTAAGGATTTTTAGGTACAGAGAGTTTGATGATTTTGGGGCTTCAAACGTCATCACAGACGACGTTTATCACTCAATAAAAACGCTACCTGGTGGACGTTTCAAGGTTTTTTGTACAGAGTATGTTTGTTAACAAACAATCATACCTCAAAATTAAACCAATAATCACACATCACACATTTGGAAATACAACATTGGAATTTACAATGAAATATCACACATAGGAATTTACAATATAGATCATTGTGCATCATGCCAAAATACATTAAACTAGTTCAACATATTGCAATTGAATTTACAAAACCGTGTTCCATCCTACACCGTGGTCAGTCAGATAGATTGTCCAAATCAATATGATCCCCTATCCAATGATCCTTGACCACATCATGCCATAAATCGATCCTATGTTGATATTTCTCATACCATTCATTTGATTCCAACATCCGAGCCTTATGCCAATTTTCGCTCACTCTAGGAAATGGACAAGTATCTTTCATAAACAAGCGAACAAAATGGATACCCTTGCACAACCTCATCCATATATGCCGAGCGGGCCAAACCGAAGGTTTTTTCTTACTAGGAAAGAATGTTTGGTTTCCATGCGAGACAGACAATATGCTTGCGGACACACCATATGCATTGCACACAACCCAACCAAGGTGACTGTCAAAATACTTTTCCACTCCGCATGCTCCTTTTTCATGACAAACACAAGCTATGCATTTTTCGTAGATCCATTCTTGTCCGCCAAATAATTCAATATAATGATCCCTGTCCGTCATCAATTCATAATGCAGTGCTTTTCTCACCAATGGCCTGTCGTTTTCTGTAAGACCTATTGCATGTGCTATTACTCTAAACCCGCAATTTCCATCACCCTCTACATCAACCATAGACGTAATGTGCTCATGCACATTTGGTGGAAACTCTTTAAGATACCTGTTTCCGATGGTAGAAGATACTTTACACTCAACCTTTGGAACCTTTGGCATTCTAACTTTAGATGCCGCTCGAGTCATTGGGGTTTTTTTCTTTTTGACATTAGAAGCACCTTGAGATGCAGGTGGAGTTGGGGCGGAAGAAACATCTTCAGACGCTATCGCGGCATTCACACTCGACAATTCTTTCTCAACGTGTTCAAACTTGCTCATCTCTCTCTTAGTTGAAGAGTCCTCAACTAACTTCCTCTTGTTTCTGGAACCCTTAGGGCGGCCACGACCCGTGGTTTTTGATTTTGGCTCTTGCAAAACCGTATTAACCGGTTGACAAATGTCACGTATCTTCACGATCAACCGTTGTCTCTCCCAAACATGTGCCATCTTCAACTTTTCTTCTAAGGCATTCAGAACTAGCACATAGTCTAACTCGGATTCATTTGGAGGTGGCCCTTTGATATTTAGGGTCTTCCAATGAATATCGATAGCTGATAAAGGGATGCATCCTGGCTTCTTCTTAAATCTAGCCATCTCATGTCTACACGGCAATCCATGTGTCTTTCGAATAGTACATCGGCACTCCTTATTCAACGCATCACTATCATTGGTTTTTTCCAACTCAGCATACAACAAGCCCAATGCGTATATGGATACACGATGTTTAAGCTCTTTAAACAACACAACATCTTTAAATTTTTTTGGCTCCATGAAAAGAGACGTCTCGAATGACTTTTTGATGTTTTTGATCTCTTGATCGATCAAGCAAAGGCCGGCTTCCCACTCTACAACCAAGTCCCCAAGCCCAGTTTTTAGCCAGTTTTTAAACACTGAATGCATTCCCTCGACTCTCGAGGTTGATGTGTTTCCCAGATGAAAAACAGAGTTGGTCCATGCGGAGACGAATGCCTCCTTATGTTCGTTCAACCATGTACAAGAGACATAACTCATGGCGTCTTCACTAAAAATCTTCTTACACTCTTCCAATCTCTCATTCAACTCATCTTCTGATTCTGATTTAACAACCTCTATCCAATCAGTCATCAAATCTTGCCAAACTTCGCTCGTAGTCTTCGTCTTCAGATTCGCCACAAGACCTTTCTCTATATGCCACCTGCATATCAAGTTCTTTGCTTTTGGATAAACCACCCGTAAAGCGTTCATTAATGCTTCTTCTCTATCTGTCACGATACAACATGTTTGATCACTTTTCTCACCAATTGCTTTCCGAAGCATAGTCAAAACACACGTGTAGTTCTCTTCCCTCTCCAAACAAAGTAGAGCAAATCCTATCGAAAATGTCATATCCGTGCGTGCGCCAACAATTTGCAAGAGGGGCATCTTGTACTTGTTCGTCTTGTATGTACAATCCATAAGCATCACGGTAGGAAAGCACCTTGCAAGGACAAGCTTTCATTAAAGGCCCAAAAACATCCTTCACTACATTTCCTTCACATGCCTACATTCCACGAATGATGTGTTCTTATCTGCCAATTTGAAAACCTCTTTGCATCATCAGACGGCCCTCTCGTGCCTTCTTCTTTATCTTAGCACGAACATTATAGATCGCCTTTGATGATGTACAGTTCTTCTTATCATCCTTTCTCAACATAATGAGTAGTATATGTTTAGGCAAAATACCGTTGCGAGTCATTGTTGCAACAAAATCAACTTGTTCTCTATCAATCCGGCCGAGGTATGCATGACCCTCTCCTCATACTTGAATAACTTGTGATTCATACACCATTCAATACTCTAACGGTCCACACCTCCCTAAAGTTATCCTTCAAGGTTTTCAATAGAAACGGACAACCGCATTTCTTTGTAGACGATTCTCTTGGCTTATTTTTTCCGGTACCACCAACCTTTTTCTCGTATTCTCTTGGCAATCCACCCCTCTCACATTGGTATAAAATGAAATGTGTCCGCTTTCTGGTCATGTTGGATCTCTTTTTCACAATGACAACGCCTTTCTCTCTTGCCAATGCCTTGAGGTCTTTGGTGACGGCTTCATATGAATGTAATGAATACCAAGTCAAGTTTAAAAATCACATACATTTAGATAGTATAAGTTTTAGAGACTAACTAAATCAGTTGTAAAAATTGAAGTCAAATCGACTGATAACTCTTTATGTGGGTCATCCATCATTGCGAGTGTGGTATCTCGAACTTTCTGAAGATTTTCTTGATCTTCTTCAATCATTTCATCAGCCAAAAACTGCAAGGAAACGTATATTTGTCATAGTCAATTGGATGAGAATAAGAAAATAACATATCCACATAATAGTTTCTCACCTTCAAATACTCATCGTCGTCGTCTAGTACTGGCCCCTCATCATTGCTTTTGTCATGATTTGCGTCATTACATTGTTTCTATGGATTCAATAGTAATAAAACCAAGTAAAACACATGTTGGCAAAATGAAAAATTACAGATCCAGAACGTCAGTGCTTTTGACGTTGTGTTGGCACATCCAACGTCGTCATGAGTGACGTTGTAAATGAAGCCTTTTGCAGTTAAGAGTCAAGCAAAACGTTGTCTTTATTGACATTGTAATGTAAAAATAAACGTCAGTGAGGTTGACGTTAACAAGAAATATGTTTAAAGTTGATTGGCAACACAAACGTCAGCCACACTGACGTTGTAGTGGCCAAATGAGCTTCATCAAGGCTAACGTTTTGGACATGCATATACATCTTCTTTGATGTTGTAAACGTCACCCATGGTGTCGTTCCTATTCTCACGGGTGACAGTATGGCTGACGTCCCAGAAGCTTGCCATTGACGCTGCGAAACGTAAAAGAACGACGGGGGAAGCCCTAGGGGTGATCGGAAATGGCAAAATAACACTATTTTCTTCCATTTATGACCTCTAAACATGATAATATGTATGTAGGAAGATTACTCATTAACTTAAATCACACATTGAACATAAAGAACGAAATTTTCAAACAAGAAATTACCATATTTGAGGAATCCATCTTCTTCTCAACTTGGCTTGAAAATGGTATATCTTCAAGTGAGATTGGTACATCTTCTATATCACAATGCATTTGTTGTTCATTGTTATGAATTGATTCTAAATGTTGACTTTCAAAATTTGAATTGGGAGATGATGAAGGTTCCATGGATGTAGAGGGGAAGAAGTGAAGAAGTGAAGAAGTGAAGAAGTGAAGAAGTGAAGAAGATGATTAAATGTTTTATGTTTAAGGTGTTAATTGAATAGAAGGATAAAATTGTTTATTTAGGTTTTAGGCTGACTTGTTTATAATTTAAAAAATATGTGGTGTAGGTACTAATTTTTTTATTAATTGTGTAGTGTGAGAAGTATAAAAATAATCAAAATAATATTGTGATGCCAAAAGTAAAATTTTGTAGTACAAGTAGTATGTGGGTGCAAATAGTAAATAGGGGGTCCAAATAGACCCCCTTAAATTATTCATGATGATTATGAAAACATGATGGATAATTACAATATTATTGCTAAAAAGGAAGCACTTCCTCTGTCAATCGTGAAGTGGTCGGAGCTCCGAAGACCCCACAAGAATACGTACCTCAACCTCAGAGTGTTTTGGACATAACTTCACTTGAAGCATGGGGTCTAACTCCAAAAGAATACGTACCTGAACCTCAGAGTGCTTTGGACATAACTTCCTTCAAACCGGCAGAATACTACATAAATTGGTTGAAGCCTTTAGTGTATGGCTCAAACCTGCATCTATTACATTTTCGAAAATCGCAAAACTTCCTGATGCATGCATCCATACACTTAATGCAACAACTAAGTCCTCAAGAAAGGTTTCAAAGCAGCGGAAGAAATGCTAAGAATAACGTTTGTGTTGGAGAAAAAGCCCTTTTAAAGGGTTGAACGGTCAACTTTAGCGCGATTTACGGCTAGACTCCGATGTATGTCATCGAGAGTTAATGATATCATTAAATACTCCATACGGAGTAGTTGATGATGGGCTTTTGAATCACTCGATTCGGATATCGGGTGAATGAGAAATTAATGCCTAAAGTTGGTTGAAATGTGTGTGGAGATAAGAGTTGAAGGAGTACCTCAACTCAATATCTCGCATTGGAAAGATGGGAGACTTGAGCTCCATATATAAGGGCTAGTGTATGCTCTTATAAATGTGCCCCTGAGGGGCAAGACACTTTGTGCGGGAGGAGGACTTAGATATTTCCACACGCGTGGCTGCGCTGCCGCCGTCCGTCCGTCCGGGCTGGCTCGAGCTCGGTTCGGTTGTTACTATTAATTTTTTGGACAAAAGTTCGTATGAATTTAACCAGAAATTAATTAGTTAATCGTGAGGCGGTTGGAAGGTTCCGAATAATGTGAAACGAATTACGATTAATTAAGTTAAATCGGTCCGAATTAATTAAATTAAATTCAAATTAATTAATTAAATTAAATTCAAATTAATTATTTTCGCCGTAAATTGCTTTTCTTGAGGAAAAGTCGAGCGATTAAATCGTCCAACCAATCGTAATTCGAAGACACGTCATCCGACCAATCGAATTGTGGAAATAGTTGGCCAATTTTTAATTAAAAATTTCACCCCATGTCTTTACCAAGGGGAAAGTTTTGATGATGTGTCTCGGCCAATCATATTTGAGCATTGGTTCCTCCTCTCCACTATATAAAGAACCCCATGGATGAGAGTTTAATCATCGAATTTTCTCTTGTGTCTTTCCACCACAAAGAGTCAGTCATATAGATCTAGACATTGAGTCGAAGAGAAGTCGGAGCACTATGTAAGTTCGCCGGAGCTCGGGTTTTTGAAGTGCCTCTAAATCCGAGACGAAAGCCGTTGTATCTTGGGAGACAGTTGCTACTACCGTGGGCACCATACCGGAGCAATTTGTCTTAAGGAAAGAGTATCTACTCGCCTCGGTTTGATATCTAGTCCTTATTTTATGCATCGTAATTTTCTTATTCGTTCTTCGAGTTAGATTTGCACGTAATATAGATTTTGTTTGATCTGTTAGATAATACGAATTTATCTTTTGCATTATTTATTTTATAGATTAATATTCCGTAATTTAATCCGTAAATTACGGATCTGTTCCGTAAATCACTCCACACACGAACACCTATCCCAACAAGCTTAAGACAAATTGATTCGTGTGAAGGATCACACAAAATATTGGTGTTAGTATCGTGTTTTATTTTATGGGTATTTGGTTCTATTTTAATAGCCATGGATTTGAAATACTGTGTTGTTGAGGCTCAATAGAAGCGTGCAGTCAGGATAACCTTTAGGTGTGAAAAGACTCTCCCTTTTCAGTGATTAGTGCCGATTCCAATTTGATCCCGGCAATACTTAGCCTATAAGAATCCAACGCCTTTGAATCTTTCGGGATATAAGATGAATGTGTAGGGCTAAGGTGATTTGGTCTTAATCATGAAATTGAATTGACCGGTAAGTGAAGGATCGTAGTGTGTTTAAGATGATGGATCCTTAAAGCGTAATATGACCTAGAATCGAATACTGAAGACGTTAAGCCGAATTGAAAGCGCACACACAACCGAACCGACAACATTTGGCTAATAAGTTGGGTAGTACAATTTTAGTTGAACAGTGTTGATTGCTAAAAGCGATAATTGGGAAATAAGGAAAGAATCGTCCGGAGGCATGAATGAGTAGCGGCACAAGGGTTATTAGATTTCCTTTTTTTTCTCCTTATTTAGTGCCATTACACTTGCTTTTTAGAAGGAAAAAAACAAAACAAGGTTTATAATGGAAATTACTATTTAGTAAAAGGAACGACAAATTTTAAATAACAAGCCGCTCCAAACAAAAATCAAATAACTAAGATAAAAATATTATAGGGCATGTAACAGAAAAATAGAAAAGAGATGGCATTGATCGATGATAAAAATAATAATAAATGTTAATATAATATTTATAAACTAATTAATGATAAAGATTTATTCAAATAAAACTCTATTTAAACCAAATAATCTATGCTAACAACTCTATCGTAAATCAAATCCCAACAACATTAGCTAAACATTTAATCTTGTCATTATCTCTAACACGACCCCACCATCCAATTGTGATGCAATAAACATGGAGATTGACTCGTAATTAATGAATCGTGTTTCCTTCACATGGTGCTTGCAACAACCCTCCCCATTTCAATCGGCAACAGCTGTTTCAAATCAACCTAATATTGTTTGAATCTGCAATGGATGATTCAAAATTGTTGAAGAGTCGGTGATAGGGAGGAGGAAATAGTTGGAGGGAAAATCATCCTTAAGATGATGGTATACGTACACTAAAAAATATAAAAGAATTTGTAGATAGATATAGAACAAATCAAGTGAGTGAAAGCTAGTATAGATGCCGATAATATGAGTGAATTGAGAGACACAATTGATTTTGAGTACTAGAAATAAAAAAAATAAAAAAATAAAAAAGAAATTGGTTTGGAACTTTGAAGAGATACGAAAATGGGTGTAGAGAGCTTGGAAGGGACAAAAAAAAAAGAAATATTTTGAAAGAATATCAAAATTTAAGTGATTGGATCGTCCATTTTTTTGTTATAATAAAAGAAATAGTGAACCAGGTATTGTTGGGGTTTTGGTAGATAATAATGACATAGAGATTTATTATGATGATAAAAAAAATAATAACAATAATAATCAACAAAAAAGAGAAAGAAAAAAAATCAATATCCCTTAAATCTTGGTCTAGCGGTGCAACTCCTCAAAAGCTCCACCTCGCCAATCCAAACAACAAAAATTACCTTTTCTAGTGGCTTTCCATTCAAGAACAATTTTATCTAAATTTTGAGATGGGAAACCTGTCTCAAGAGAAATCTGAGCAAGGACATGCGGCTTTCCATACGTGTAACCAAAATCAAACTGCAAAACCAGATATGAGCAAGGTTGTGTCGTGGGAAGTTTTATTGGCTTTGTGACTTCAAAAAAAGTTGTGGGTGTGGTTTCTTGATCAGTGGCGATTTGATGAAGACTGTATTGTGATCGGCAAAAATAAAAACATGATTTGAACAGATCTGAGCCGGGTTTATTTGATTTTTAGTCGCTTTTGTAAATAGTCCTGTTTTTTGATTTTTAGTCCTATAACTTTCCCCGTTTTTGTAAATAGTCCTGTTTTTTATTTTTAGTCCTATAACTTTCTCCGTTTTTGTAAATAGTCCTGTTTTTGCTCCGGTGGCGATTTTAGTCCTTTAACTTTCAATTTCTTGCAAAAATAATCCCTTTTGCTGATTAGACGCCGGACCTATAACTTTCCCTGTTTTTGTAAATAGTCCTGTTTTTTATTTTTAGTCCTATAACTTTTCCCGTTTTTGTAAATAGTCCTGTTTTTGCTCCGGTGGCGATTTTAGTCCTTTAACTTTCAATTTCTTGCAAAAATAGTCCCTTTGTGATTAGGCGCTGAGCTCGGTGACAATAAAATGAAGCAAAGGGACTCGAACCCGCGCCCTTGCATTGCATTGAATTCACTTTCATTACCACTATGCTACCGAGATCAATATGCAAAAATTAGAGCTAAAAAATATAAATAATTCTTTTACGTAAGTGTGTGTGTGTATATATATATATGTATGTATATGTATGTGCAGTGGCGGACCCATCGCACCCTGGGAGAGGGCACGTGACCCCACCGGAATTTAAAAAAATTAATTAGTATTAAAACTATGTAGTTTTTTGTTAAAAAAGTGTCATTTTATAGATAAAAATTGATGTTTTAGACCCAGTGACCCTAATCAAATTTTTTTGAATAAAATATGTAGTTTTAGACTCCAGTGACCCTAATGGAATTTATTCCCTGGATCCATATAACGTATGTATATATATGTATGTATGTATCTCTCTATATATATATAATATACCATTAAAAATTTAAAGTGCGAGTGGGTACACTAATAGTGTTTTTACCACTAATAGTGTTTTTACATTTTTTTTACCACTAATAGTGTTTTTATATTTTTACACACACACTTACGTAATATACAAAAACATATTTATGTGCGTGTATATAGGTGTCTATATACATACACTTACGTATAAACATTACTTATACTTTTTAGTTCTTACTTGTATGAATTGTTCTCGGTAGCATAGTGGTAATGAGCTGAATTCTATGCAAGGGGGCATGGGTTCGAGTCCCTTTTGCTTCATTTTTATTTTCAAACTCGAAGATGGGCTCCACATGCCACCAATCCGCCACATGGCCGCCAACTCCTCGAAGATGGGCCCCACATGCCACCAATCCGCCACATGGCCGCCAACTCAGCATGGTCATGCCACATGGTCGCCAACTCAGCATTTTCACCGGAGCTCCGGCGTCTAATCAGCAAAAAGGACTATTTTTGCAAGAAATTGAAAGTTAAAGGACTAAAATCGCCACCGGAGCAAAAACAGGACTATTTACAAAAACGGGGAAGTTATAGGACTAAAAATCAAATAAACCCGATCTGAGCCGGAGAAGATTGGCTGGTGGGGGAGGGAAAGGAGAGACATGAGGAGGAGGATAGAGTCGTTGGAGGAGGAAGCCATAGTCCACTTCACTCACTTTTACGATTGCCATTATTGTTTTCTGGATTTTTTTTTTCATTTATCTGATCTCAAGAATGGAGGGAGAGAAGAGAGCGGTGGCGGAGGAGATTGTTGTTTGGTGGTTGGGATTAACGTAAATAAAAAGAAGGGCCATGCCCGGAGCCTCCCGAAAATCAATGAATTTAAGGGTCCTACGAAATTTTGACCTAATATTATATATATACTGTATTTATATGAACAACGAATGTATTAGTTTAATGGTTAGCACACTCCTATACTAGGAATGTGACTTGTTTTCGAATCTTGCAAGCAATAATAATTTTTGTTTTTTAAAACTAGTACTAAGAGCCAAATAAGTAGTTTTTTTTCCTTCCAAACCCATGACTATCACACAAAGATTTTTTTATATATGTTTTGGTTACTGTTTTTTTCGAAGGGCGAGGGGCTAAATTTTTATTTGGCCCTGAGTCTAAATTTGGACAGGGACGCCCATGATCGCTAGTTGGCTTAAACAATGGGGCACGAAGCCGCCATCCAATTTACTATTAGCATGCTCTGCTGATTTAATTGAATGAAAGTAACGTTTATCCTCAAAAAAAAAAAAACCATAACAGAGAAATAGAAAAGAGATTGCATTGATTGATAATAATTATAATGAATATGAATACAATATTTATAGACTAATTGATGATTGATATCTATTCAAATAAAACTCTATATAAATCAAATCATCTATCCTAACAAGTCTATCATAATTCAAATTCAAACAACATTATCTAAATACTTAATGTTGGAGAAAAAGCCCTTTTAAAGGGTTGAACGGTCAACTTTAGCTCAATTTACGGATAGACTCCGATGTATGTAATCGAGAGTTAATGATATCATTAAATACTCCATACAGAGTAGTTGATGATGGGCTTTTGAATCACTCGATTCGGATATCGGGTGAATGAGAAATTAATGCCTAAAGTTGGTAGAAAATATGTAGGAGATGGGTGTTAAAGGGAGGACCTCACCCCATTCTCCCACATTGGAAACTTGAGTGTTGGGAGCTCAAGTAATAAGAGCTAGTGTGTGCTCTTATAGATGTGCCCCAAGGGGCAAGGCACTTTTGTGCAGGAGGGAGGACTTAGATAATTCCACGCGAGCGCGCGCCGCCGCCGCCGTCCGGCTCGAGCTCGGGTCGGGTCGGGTCGGGTCGGGTCGGGTGTTACTATTAATTTTTTGGACAAAATTTCTTTATGAATGTGATTGTGTAATTCGACCAATCAGAATTCAGAGATGCGTCATCCGACCAATCACAGTGTGGAATTGATTTTCGAAAATTGCTTAATTAATTTCGAAATTTTTAAATAAAATTAAGCATAATTTCGAAATTAGTAACTTTTCCAAGGGGAAAAGTTTTGTGACGTGTTCCGGCCAATCAGATTTAAGTATTGGCTCCTCCTCTCCACTATATAAACAACCCCATGGATGAAAATTTATTCATTCAGTTTTCTCTTGTCTTTTCCACCACAAAGGTAGTGTCATATAGATCTAGTCATTCATGTAGATCTAGCTATTGAGTCAAAGAGAAGTCGGAGCACTCTGTAAGTTCGCCGGAGCTCGGATTTTTGAAGTGTCTCTAAATCCGAGACGTAAAGCCGTTGTATCTTGGGAGACAGTTGCTACTACCGTGGGCACCATACCGGAGCAATTTGTCTTAAGGAAAGAGTAAATACTCGCCTCGGTTTGTCATTTATTTATGCATCGTACTTTACTTTCCCTTTATTTTGAGTCAGATCTGTACTGTGATAGCTTCGTTTAGTTAGATCTACAAGTAATATTGATTTTCTTAGATCTGCCAGATAATATGAAGTATTCTATTCGCATGATTTATTTTTCTAGTTTAATATTACGTAATTAATTCCGTTAATTACGGATCTGTTCCGTAAATCACTCTACACACGATACACTTCCCAACAAGCTTAAGACAAATTGTTGATTCGTGTGTTGTAGGATCAATTGAACCTATTACTTTATAGATCTGAATTATTGAATCTCTGAATACCAATCTAAGTTGATTCTTTGTGTGCTGTGGCTGAAAATTTGCATACGTAATGTGCATAGAGCAACTTTGAATGTGAGTAGTAATTGAGTATTACAGTGTTACCTTCATATATGCCGCGAGTATGCTAATAATGATACCAATTTAATTTCTCATTTTGAATATTGCTGGGTGCAAATCTGTTGATGATTCATGCCTATTTGTTTTGTTTTGGTGCTTCTATTTGTCTTATGGAAAGAGTAACTACTCGCATCGATTTGTCATTTATTTATGCATCGTACTTTACTTTCCCTTTATTTTGAGTCAGATATGTACTGTGATAGCTTCGTTTAGTTAGATCTACAAGTAATATTGATTTTCTTAGATCTGCTAGATAATATGAAGTATTCTATTCGCATGATTTATTTTTCTAGTTTAATATTACGTAATTAATTCCGTTAATTACGGATCTGTTCCGTAAATCACTCCACACACGATACACTTCCCAACACTTAATCTTGTCATTATATCTAACAGTATCTAATAACAAAAACGGATAATTAGTGAGACGAAGGAGACGACATTATCTCGTCTGGATCGTTCTCGCTTGTTAGATATTTTTTCATAAATATATTTATAATCGTTTGCATACGAGTTGCCGAACGAAATAATGTTATCGCAACGAAACGGGGTTCGACCTGATGCACCTTCACAAGAGTGCATGTATCCAGTGAACAGTGACAAGAGTGCATGTATTTTTCAGATTCATGCATTATTTCCAAACTGATGCACCTTTACAAGAGTGCATGAATCCGGTGAACAGTGACAACCCTACCCTTTCGTGCAAAAAGTACCTCCATTCATTTATGAGATACTTTTAGCCTATAAAAGGCACAACATATGCAAACGAATTTACACACACAATACACAGCATCATCTGATTTTCCAGAGTGTCCTCGGGTTTGATTCAAACAAGTCACTGTTTGAATCAAACACTCTCCATTGTATCATGAGAGAGATTTTCGTTTAATCCCTGAGTGACTATTGTGTGGGACGAAACATCTCTTAAAAGACAACGTTTTATTACATGCCTTGTAGTTCCTACTTTTCTGTCAAATCCTAAGTAATAATTTTTTCCAACATTTTCATGGTATAGTTATAGTATCTTTTCTCCGTTTTTTTAGTTAGAATTCAAAGATGAAAACTCTATATTCTATGATATGCTAGAATTTTCACCTTTCTACAAGATAATGATACCGGCACAACCATTATGCCACAACAGTTGTGTTCGTATTATTATTCTTTCTACAGCCTTTTGATTTCTCTTTTTCCGATGCCAAAAACTACTTTTGTAGTGACTTTTGGGGTGAAACACCTTTGACATATATAATACTCCCTTCGTCCCGTAATATAAGGTTTTTTCTTATCTCAAGTCAATCTTAAATTCAATTTTTTATTTTCACATTAAACAATGCAATATTTTGTCTTGAAATGTTAAAAAATATGAGTTTTCTTAAACTGTGTGAAAAAACCAAAAAGTCTTACAATATGGGACGGGGGGAGTATATGTTTGTACAACGTTTATGCCGCGAGATAGAGTTCACCATGTCATACCTATTACACCAATAAAATTTGTTAATAGAAGGGTGAATATGTAAATATCATAGCTATATATTTATTTATTAAATTTTTTATTGGTTCTGGATAATCAAGTCATACTTGTCACATTTTAAACTGTGTAAAAAAACTAAAAGGTCTTACAATATGGGACGGCGGGAGTATATGTTTGTACAACGTTTATGCCGCGAGATAGAGTTCACCATGTCATACCTATTACACCAATAAGATTTGTTAATAGAAGGGTGAATATGTAAATATCATAGCTATATATTTATTTATTAAATTTTTTATTGGTTCTGGATAATCAAGTCATACTTGTACCAGAATCAAGATAAAATTTGTGCATTTATACCATCTAAAATGTGTGTACTGCAGCGTAATTAATACGATGTCCTATCACACGGCCTCTCTCTAAGACCCATAGTATTTTATTTATTGTATTAATATAGATAAATCAAGAATATTGATTATATAACCTTCCAATTTCACTCTGCCCACATTTTCATAAATTCACAGGTTGTCGCTCGAGATTATGAAGTTTCGTTACATGGCCGGCCCTGAATATAGACCCAAGAGACCTAGGTCTAGGGCCCCTCCAAAATATACCCGATTTTAGGGCCCTGTGTCTGGTAAATTATTTTATGATATAATTAATTGTTCATTGACTCCAATCCGATAAATACATATATAAATCTTTTTGTTACTTTAAATTGTGCTTTTAGGTTCGTCCAATATCACAACCTTTTGATTTTTCGTTGTTTATAGACGATGATAAATTTGATTTTTTTTTAACCTTATCCGTATTGGAATTGGCGTTTCGCCTTTCCGCTTTTCCACTTTCCATGAACTAAATTAGGTTATGGATGGCAATTTCGATTCAACTCGATGGATATCCACCCGACCCTACCCGTTAGAGGAGGGTATTTTTAAGGGTAGGGTAGGGTATGAGTTTAATTTTTCAAAACTGAGGGTAGGGTAGGGTATGGATATATATTATCTATCCGTCATAATACTCACCCGACCCACCATGTATTATATTGTTTATAATGTATTACGTATAAAAATTAATGGTCTGTAAAGAAAATTAATAAAAATGTCATTTTTTTTATTAAAAAAAAATTTAAAAAAAAAAAAAAAAAACTTATCAGATTGTCACTAAAAAAAAGAAACTAAAAAATAGTAATGCAATTAATACTCATGCCTCAATCATTAGTACCATTTTACAAAGACTAGAAGTTAAAGTTGTGACTTCTCCTCCGAATTAACTAATTCCTAATGCATTTGCCGGCAACGCTAGTGTTCCATCCTAGCAGCTCAAAGGTTAGAAACTTAGATTGTTCTTATATCAATTTTTTTCTTTCTATTTAATTTTATGATTGCTTTAATTTGTTCTTCAACTATAATGTATTTTTCGGTTTGATTGCTATGTTTTTTTAATACTTTTCTTCACCTGAGGATCTATGTGTACCAGGGTGGGGTCACGTGACCCCACTGAGATCCGAGATATTTTTTTAAATATTAATATGATGTAGTTTTGTAGTTAAAGAATGTAATTTTGTTATTAAAAAATGTTGTTTTGTAGTTAAAAAAATGTTATTTTGCCGTTAAAAAATTTAGTTTTAGACTCAGTGACATTTATCCAAAAAAAAAATAAAAAAAACTCCGTGACACCACTGAAACAAATTCCTGGATCCGTCTTGGCTTTGTTGTTAAGGTTTATGCGTTGTTGCATTCGTGACAACTTCTACGTCTCTCGTCTACCCGATGCAGATCGTATATTGACTATTCTTTTATTTTTAGAGGATATATTGATTATTCTTGAAGATGAAGATAGTGATATACGTGAAGTTGATGGAATGGAGTTGTCTCTCTTTTGATTCTTGCTAGAACGGATATATAATAGATTAAATAATAAATGTTTGCTTTAGTGCTGGTTTTAAAAAAAAAAAATGTTTTGATTTGATACTGATTAATTGCCTATTTTTTTTGACTACTTTTGAATATTAATGTGCTTATTTCATATATTCATTGCAATGATAACCAACATAGTTGGACAATATAATTTTTACGTTAATAATTATCAGTTCGAGTTTCCGAGTTGGCTTTCTTTATTATATGGAGTTGTGATACCGATAATAAAATTAGATATCCATGGATATCCACATACTCGTGCATATCCGTATGTGGAGGGTATGGGTTTTAAATTTTATTTAGTATTATAATGATATAGTTTTGTTATGAAAAAATGTCGTTTTATCGATAAAAAATAATGTTTTAGGCTCCGATGACCCCACTGGAATTTTTTTTGAATAAAAAATATAATTTTAGACTTCGGTGACACTACTAGAATAAATTCCTGAATCCGATTACTGGGTAGGGTATGTATATAACCATACTCGTACTCACTCGTACCCATTGCCATAGAGATTTAAAAGAGAAGTTTAAAAATACCATTTAAGTTCTCAAAAAAAATACCATTTAAATTCTTCAAAAAAAATGTCATGTAAAATTTGTACGATAATAATATTTGACCTCTTTTTTTATATATGTTTCTTTAATTTTAAAAAAAAATATTGTTTAACGAATTGAAATGGTCTCGTTTGAAGAATCGGTCTAGGGTTCTGAATCCCACAGGTCGGCCATGTTTCTTTATTAGTGTAAACGGTTTAGGTCTTTAGAGCACTTGCAATAGATATAGTAAATCGTTTAAAAACTCTATTGTAGAGATTTTAACTGGAAAAATAACACTGTATCAGATACTCTATTTTTTAGAGTAAACTATAGATTCTGTAAAATTTCCTTTACATCTACCGTATTCATCAAGATTCCGTAAATTTTCCTTTATATATTCCGCATCATGTAAAATAAAGAGTCTGATGCATTTCATTTTAAATAAAGATTCTATAAACTAGAAAAATATGTATTTAAAATCAAAATAAAATATTCGTTAAGAAAGAATCGACGCGAAATCTTTCTTAGGATTCGGAAATTGATATAATGCTCTAGAAATTTTCCTTATATGTCTTGTATGATTGTATCACAACAAGGCACACTAAAGGATAACAAAACATCGCAGACATTACAGTGTTTTGCTATGCCTTGTTACATCTTGTGATGCTTTGAAATGTCATATTATGATATATGTAATGACAAGAAGATGGAAATATACAAATAAAATAGATTTTTTGAGTAATTCTATCGTTATCGATTTCATTAATCCTGCCCCAAAGTTGCTTTAAAAAGAAAATCCACCAAGAGTCTTTTAAAAAGAAAATCCACCAATCGCAACCAATAATTATTAAACTTGCATACATCACATGTCATTATAATTTTTCTTTTTCTGATCATCATTAATTCTCGGTCAGGTGATAGTTACCGGTTGGGAATTACTTCAAGTTAGGGGATTTTAAGATAAAGTGTCGGTGAAACGATCAGAACCCCACAATTTATATACATAATGAAATTTATATTGAACCACGCGGTGTCTGTGTGGAAACACCACACACACGCCAAACATGATCCGAAGGGGCAAATGTGTGGCAGGGACTTCAGTGATGATGGCTTTGATAGTAGTGTTGCATATCGTTCCTTTCAAGGACGGACCTATGCAGATTCTTGAGCCAGAAAAAAATTTCGCCAGACGCATTGGTATATAAACTGCAAAATAAAAAAAATCCTAAAAAAAATAAAAAATGTTGGTAGTGGGATTTGAACTTACCAATCTAGAATTATGGAGACTGAAAATGGTTTGTCCTTAAACCACTAGGATATAATGTCTTGTTCAAGAAAAAGACACATAACATACTAATATTAACACTACTACTAATACAATAATAAAAATTCCGGTGTCAAGAATGTTTCCACTTTTTTTTTTTTTTAATTTGCCTTCACTCGAAAAAAAAAATTTGGAGTCCGTTTTTTTTTTTTCCACCTCTTTTTTTTTGAATTTAGCCCCACACTGATCCCTTTCACACCAAGATACATGATTCCGTTGGCAAGAATGTTTCCACTTTTTTTTTTTAATTTGACCACCACTGAAAAAAAATTATGGGTCCGTTACTGGTCCCTTTCACATGAAGATACATGATTCCGGTGGCAGGAATGTTGTTCAGAAAATCAATGACAGTCACCGGAGTTGCCATGAAAAGACTCCGGGATGATATCAAGATCCAAACAAGTCTGGTTAGTTTCTTTTACATGGCGAATATATATATATTATAAATTTTATGTTTTTATCTAAAGAAAAAGTAAATATGAATCGAATGTCTTAGTTCAAAAATAAAATAAAAATCGAATGTCATAGAAAATAATTCCGTGAATTAAATGCCCTATAATTTAGTTATATATTATCTTCTTTCACATTTTCAAAAAATTTTATACTGATCAATGGTCACCAAAGTTAGTGTTGACAATAACCAATAAGATGGTGATAAATATACACATTATCTTTAATGTTTTGACAAGCATCCACGAAGTTAGCTAATCTTCCTTTCAAAATAAAGTAAGATGATCGTTGAATATAGTAAAATTTACCAATGAAAAGCATCAACACAAGTCAAACATTTCAATACCGAAGTGAGGACGAGTAAAAATGCATGACGCCGTATGGCAATTGCAAACGATATCTTGTGCTTTCCATTATTATAGCACGTTTGTTAAGTAAGAATTGAATGGTTTTTTAATTAATTTTAATTTTTGTGTATATTTATAAGATGGTAATGGAATGGAATTAGATTTTATTTCAATTGAATGAAAATAATCATTCTCATTCCCATCAAAATTGGATGGAATGGGATGACACGTGGGTGGAAGGGTAAGAGGAATGTGAGGTGGGGTGGGTGAAGTTGGGTAAGTGGTGGGGTAGAATAGGGTGGGTAAGATACGGTGAGTAGGGTATAATAGGGTAGGATGGGACGGTAGGTAGGGTAAAATAAGATGGGATGGTGGGTATGGTAGGGTGGGATGAGAACGACGCCCTCCTCTTATATGAGCCGAGCATATATTTTCTATTATCAGATCGTAGTCATCTTTTTTTATACATGTGTGAGAACTCTTTGTTGGCTTATAACGCCATTTATAATTATGGGGATTTTGCCCAATATACCACTGCTTCTGTGGTATATTTGTCAATATACCACCCAAGGCAAAAACAAACGATTTTGGATCACGATTTTCTCTTTTTTTTTTTTTTTTTATGAATTTCCACGATCTTAAGGTACACAAATCCCCTATTGGGTTCCCCCTTCCCAATTAGGGTTTAGTTTGGTTCCAAAAACACCTAAAACACGAAAATAGGAGTGGTATATCGACAATGGGAGTGGTATGCCTGAAATTGGGCTTGTCAAGAGTGGTATATTGACAAAGCTCCCCATTTATATGCCTTGTGTGTCATTTGGCTCATGATAAGTTCCTAAAAAGTCGAATAGTTCTAGATGTTTTGGACTCAATTTGGTGTCGTATGTTGTTATTTTGCGATGTTTTTATCCTTTTTGGGCTAGATTACTGCGCATGTTTGAATTATTGCAGCATTGTTCAAGATTAGAAGAAAAAGGCCCAAAAACAGAGCTAAAATGGAAGAACTCAAAAACCAGCCTCTGTCACACCCAGGGTGTGACAGTTTCCAGAAATCTGATCCTGACCAACGAAATGTTCTGATTGGTGGAAACTTTCCCAACGTGATTTCTAGCATAATGGCGTGATTTTCAATGCAAAAGAGGAGCCCACACACTAAAAGAGTCCAAGATTGATAGATATTTGATTTTAGAGATTTTCTTGATTAAATTAATTATGGAAACTTATATTTATGATGTAATTATCCCTTTTATACTCCCCTAAGTCATGAAAATCATCATTCACGCATTATTCATCAGATTTTAGTCGACTCTTTTCCTCTTTTCTTCATCATCTTCTCCCATCCCCAAGAACATGGATTTTAGGTTCAAGAAATTCAAGAACAAAGCTTTTTCGAGGTTTGATTGTTTATGTAATATTTTGACGGTTTCTTTCTCTCTCTTTTCTCCTTTCTTCTATTTATTTATTTTCCCTGTCAAAGTATGAATTTTATGATTGAATCTTGGAATATTGATATGGAACGTGAGTAGATATCGGTTTCTAGGATTAGGAGAAACTCGGATATTAATATATATGGTGTAAAAACACAATCTTTCCCTTGTTATGAATTTGATACTTATAAATTGATTCTTGTATGCTATTCTTGTATGATTGTCGAAATTAATAGCTCCAGAGGGTGAATAATCGCGATTCTACGTAGAGAAATTATTCGATTAATTAGTGACCGAAAAAGTACCAATTAATTGATACTCTAGGAAACAAGAATTAAATCTAGGGTTTTATTGGAATGAAAATTTGGTAAAAACCTAGATGGCATGAAATTATGGTTTTGTAAGGGATCTAAATTCATTCTTCATCGTGGGAAACTGATTGAGCTAAAATTCACTCCTCCAAAAACAATTTATAAAGACTCGAAACCGTGGGCAAACTAACTCTCTAACCGGCAGTGTACTGGGTCGATTGCTAGCATAGCTACAGGAGTACGAAGTCGAACCCAAAGGAAAAGTGTTTGTGAGTACCAAAGCGAACGTGTTACTTAGTCTAGGTGATCAATCTTTTCAAAGTGCTTGTGTATTACAACGACACTAAGGTGATTTGTACTAACGAGTCTAAAGATAAAAAAAGGAAGAAAGAAGATTAACTACTTGGTTTTTAACGTTATACTAAGGGGCATAGCCGAACCATGATCAAAGTAGCTAGTTTCAACCCTAAGGGTAGACAAAACCGGGAGTGTGCATCATAACAAACGAACTCTTGCAATCAATTTCACGGGTGCGTACTCCTAATTCCGGTGCTAAGGTCTGAACAACTCTTTTCAAACACCTTATGCCATGTTAACTACCCTTCCCTAAAGAAGATTCACTAACAAGACATGTTATGCACTAGAGCCGCTTAAACGTTAAAACGAGTAACCTCGCATTGGGCTCGGGCTTAACACTAAGCCGAGTCTACGCCGCGATCTTAGAACCCCTTTTCCCACATCTCTCTATCTGAACAACTCTTTAGATTGATGTGTGTGAATTTGACCTAGGTAGCTAATCTAGCCCAAATATGTTAAAATAAGTTCTAAGACATGAAACAAGCAAGATTAAACAATAAAAAGCACTACCCACTCCCAATTTCATCACCCAAAGGGTGATTTCACCAAATTTCACATTATTCGACTATGAAAAGGGATTAGCTACTCATTATACTAATCAAAACATACACAAAACAGTAAATGAAAGCCATAATAAGTAAAAGAGAAGAGAAATATACCATAAATTGAGAGAAATTCGAGTTGAGATCCAAAAGTACAATAAAAAGCTTCACACAAAAGGTGTAATCTTAGGAGAGAAAATAGAAATCTAAGTTAAGAGGAGGTAAAATCTACCTATGTTTTGGTGTTTTTAAGCTAAGGGAAGTGGAAATTAGCTATTACAAAAATCAAAGGAAAATGGGTCAAAGAGTGCCCAAGGTGGTGAAATGATAGAATGAAATTCATTGAAGGTTGTATTTATGGATAGAGTGAAAATCTGTAGAAAAACGGCCCCAAACGCGCGTTTGAGAGGTCCCGAAATGTGCGTTTCTCTTCATGTACTCGCTGTCCAAAAATTAACAGTTTGAAACGCACGTTTGAGAGTTGAAACGCGCGTTTGAGATGATGCAGTTTTCTGGCTGCAGTAAAACCATGATATCTTCGCGTGTAGAACTCCGATTTGAGTGATTCAAAATGCGTTACAAATCTCTTTCAATTATCTACAACTTTCATGAAGAAACCATGACCATAAAATGCCTCCAAAATAGGTCAAATCGCTGATGAACAGAACGTAGCGTGAAGATACCAACTATTTTTCTTCCTTTTCTTCATTTTTCTTCTTCCTTGGCTCATTCTTGCACCTTGATCATACTTCTCATCATAAATCTTAGCCTTCCGGGTTCTCGTGACACCTAGACCTGTTAAGGGTGATTTTATACGTTTTATAAGGATATATTTTATGTCAATATTCCCCATATTCTTAGGTTTTTCATAGAAATCGAGCTTATAATCGATTAATTGAGTAAATGGTGTTTTTAAGAGGTTAATTGCAAAACGTAACGAATTATGTGCTTAAATGATGATTTTATGTTATTTTGGAAATACGTTACACTTTGGTATGTTTTCCTATTGTTGTAGATACTCATTGATGATGGAAGAGAGGATTTTAGAGAGCCAAATTCGTGATTGGAAAGGATCAATCAAAGTTATGGAAGATTGAAAGATATAAGGAAAGAAATCAATCAAGATAAATGTCGGAAAATCGATTCGGGTAGTGCCGAACTTCCGATGCAGTTCTTGATATGATATACACTGATTTGACTCTCGACCTCAAGAGAATATTTGTAGGGCTTGAAGAGAGGATTCTACAGGATTTTGAATCACTTCATTCCGACTTACGAGGCCCGAGATATGAGCGTTACAAGTTTGGATGCTGTTGCTGAAAATAGCGGACGGGCGTCCGGATCTTCAAACGGGCGTCCAGCGTTTTATCTGTAACAACCGACCTGAAAATTCTATAAATACAGCAGCGAATTGAACCCTAAACATAACATTATTTTCAGCCGACTTTTGACAAAGAAGCGGCCACTACTCAGCGAGTTTAGGGGCGATCACCCGAGCCTTGTGCTCGGGTGATCGGGTTAGATTAGGTTTTATTTTTCGTTTCTTTCATTCCTTTGTTCGACCATGATGATCTTTTGAAACTTTGAAACATGGAGCAGCCATGGGAGACCTGCTTTGCAGCAGCTTTTATTTTCTTTCTATGGATGTTTTGTAAGTCTTTTTAATTAAAGTTTGTTTCTTTCCATGCGTTTATTTGTTAATGCAATTTATATCGAAAGATGTTGTTATTGATGTTTACCGTAGGACGAAAGTCGGTGTAAACGCGAGATCACCATAGGAAAGAATAGACGTTTTGATCTATATCAAACGAAAGTTGATAGGTTGAATGTCTAGGTTGTTAGATCTAGAAAATCTTGCACCTTGGTTTATTTTATGATCGCGTTAATCTCCGTAAATCGAAAGATAGAGATTGATAGGCGAATTCATCTACAAAGTAGAATTCATACGTTTGATAGGTGAAACCACAACTTGAATTAAATCACTATAAGATAATCTAGGGAAGAAATTAAGGGTTGCGGGATGGTGGATTATGGTTCGTTCCATGTTTGATCGCTTGATCATTATCATGTTCGTTAGATAGATTTATTGTTGTAGTTTAGATTTATTTTATGTTGATCGCAATTATCCTTCCCGGCTTTGGATTAACAATCCTCTGTCGATTTACTTTTCCGCTTTAGTTTAGGTTTAGGTTAATAAAGAAGAATTAATAAGTTAGATTCGATGACCCAATTCCCTCGAGGATCGATACCCGCATTTATCCAACTTTACTAGCAACTACCCGGTATTCGGCCGGTTAGGAGGTAGTTTTGCATTGTAGTATAGGTTTTATAAATTTTCTTTTGTTTTAATAATGCAAAATCTCCCCAACAAAAGTGGCGCCGTTGCCGGGGAATCGGTGTTTTGTTGAATCTAATTGAATTAATTTTTCTATTTCGTTCGTGTTTTTTGTTTTTGTTTTTCAATAGAAGTAGCGTTGAATAAATTGAGGTTTTTTTATTTTGCCGTGTTTCGATAACCGTTGGGTTAAGAATGTGCAAAAGTTTTTTTTTTTCGATTTATGACACGTGAATTACATGTTTGTGTTATCTAATCGACCTCTGTGCTTTAATGTGATAAGGTCATTGTGTGATGATTTTGTTTAGGATAATTAGGGTTTCGTGTTTTTCCTGCTTGTTTTCACGTACAAATTCGATGATCGAACGAGCGTTCACGTAAGTGAACGCCCGCCCAGCACTTAACATGCAGTAACCGAGCGTCCTGTTGGATGGACGTTCGTTCGTCGAAAGTTTCAATCTGCTCGATTTGAAGAATCGACGGGCGCTGTAATTCTAAACGGCCGTCCGGTCGGTTTTCAAAGCGCATTTAGTGTCTCGCAAAGTGGAACGCCCGTCCAAAGGCTTGAGATTTCCTTTGAAGGTTCGTCCGGAATGCAGTCCAGGTTCCAGATTTCTTCTCAATTTGATTTTTAATGCTTTATTTGATATGGATACTTTAATTTGAGCTTCTGTGGCTAATTGTTTTTACGTAGATGTTCTGAACTTATATGTTTTTACCTTTCCATCTATGAATCCATGTTAGATAATTGATCAATTCTTTATATTTGATTCATCTATGCAAGTTATAGTTACTGTCGGTTCTCGTACGCTATAACTGGTCTTAGTGTTATTTAGTAGCTAATGTCGGTTTCCGTATGCTACATACCGCTGTGATGAATCTTTTAAGCTTTGAGACCTATGTGCTTCCTTGTTGTTTATGTAACTCATTTGGGTAGCTACTGTCGGTTTTCCGTATGCTACGTCCTTTTCCATATGAGTTATATCTGTTTAGTATAGCTAACTGTTGGTTTCCATAATGCTATCACCTTTGATGAGTCTTAAGGCGCGTCTACATTGCATGTAATGAACAGCACTGTCGTTTATCGTAACCTGTCATTATTTGGTAGACGTTTATTATACATGTCATGTTGCAAATGAGTGGGCTAGTTTTCTTTCTTTTATTTTCTTTTATTTTTGCATATCATCTAGTTGCATTATTTTTCTATTTTTCTTTTATTTTTCTTGAGTGTAATCATCGGTTTCCGTAATACTACCTCGCGTTTTTACGATTCGCACGGGCCGTAGTCACCGTGAGAGTTGTCGTCCCAACTTGCTCACTGAGCCTGTCAACATCTTTTAGTTGCATTTCATGTAGATTGCATTGTAATATATTTTCATATAGTGCACCTAGCCCTACTACTTTGTAATGTTCCATGTATCATTATTTCAGATGCACATGTTGGGCCTTATTTGTATTACAAGCTTCGTGGCTTTATTCTTAGATGTCCCGAGTTTAAGTGTTGATCTTTCCATCTGAGCTATTATTTCTTTTTGTGCTTATATCAAACTTCCATACTTAGACGCTTAGATGTTCCTGCACTTTCCTGCTTTGATTTTTCCATCCGAAGCGATTCTGTTTTGTGCTCTGTATGTCCTATTCCCCCTTGTCCCCGAGATATTTCCTTGTTTGTCAAGTGTGCAGGATCTTTGCGATAGCAATTGTGAGTTTCAGATGATATCAGTTTTCCGGTGGATGGTCCACAGTCTACTGATTTCTTCAAGCATTTCTGGATCTGGATCTAGACCACCTTCAGAATTGCCACTTTCGAACGACAATCAACTAAGTTCTTTCTTTCTTTTTATTTCTGCACAACATGAGGACATGTTGTAATTTAAGTGTGTGGGAGGGGAATAGCTATGTGGTATCTACATTCATTTGCCATACTATTTTATTTCTATGAAAAAGTGCTTAATTTTTAAATTTTTGTTTTGTCCCAAGTGAACAAATGCATATCTTTGTTCGAGTTCTTATATCATTGGTGCATTATTTTGCATATTTAGTAAATTTAGATGTTTCACCCGACACTAATTTTCACGTGCCATAGTAAATGATGAGCTATAATTTAAAGCTATGTCCATTTGATTAGAGATTTTTGATGATTATCGCATGATTCTTTGCTTCCATACGAATTTTGAAATTTTAATAGTTTGTGTTTAGAATTAAAGTATGACATACTGTGAATATCTGAAGGTTTGAATGTGATAGGAGGGATATAATTTAAGGTTTGCATACCAATCTAAGATGAATAATATGAATAATATATGTGTATGTCGGAAGTAGCTGCCAATGATTTGAGTGCGGTAGGGCATTATCACGAAATGTCCTATACCACTATGAGGTTAATAGCTCCCGACTGCCTGATGATAGTAGTCCAGCTAGGGTGTTATCCCGAAACATCCTATTGCTGGGAATGAGGGCGTGTGCTATATATGTGGAATTAAGTTAATCTATAAAGAAAAATTAGTGAATGGTAATGTGAAAAGATGGGTGAGAACCTTAGTTATCTTCTGACTATCCCCAGTATAAACTGAATGATATGTTGTAGGGACTATCCTCTAGGTATGTCGGAAATATTTTAAATGCTCCCTATTATCTTTTCGGAATGTGTATGTTTTTGTGAGGTGCATGTTATAATCATTTTTATATTTCTAATTTAAATGGGATGTTGGCTAGTTTTGTTTGAATCAATTTCAAGTGTGGATTTAGTGGAAGTTTACTATGGCTATGCACACACGCACTTGGGTGAACCTCTAAACTACTTGAATATGTTTTATATTTGCATAAGTGTTTATTTGTCTCGAGTGATGATTATGTTTTGTCTTGCTCGGACGAGCAAGGTTTAAGTGTGGGGAGTTGTTAAGGGTGATTTTATACGTTTTATAAGGATATATTTTATGTCAATATTCCCGTATTCTTAGGTTTTTCATAGAAATCGAGCTTATAATCGATTAATTGAGTAAATGGTGTTTTTAAGAGGTTAATTGCAAAACGTAACGAATTATGTGCTTAAATGATGATTTTATGTTATTTTGGAAATACGTTACACTTTGGTATGTTTTCCTATTGTTGTAGATACTCATTGATGATGGAAGAGAGGATTTTAGAGAGCCAAATTCGTGATTGGAAAGGATCAATCAAAGTTATGGAAGATTGAAAGATATAAGGAAAGAAATCAATCAAGATAAATGTCGGAAAATCAGGATTCCGGGTAGTGCCGAACTTCCGATGCAGTTCTTGATATGATATACACTGATTTGACTCTCGACCTCAAGAGAATATTTGTAGGGCTTTAAGAGAGGATTCTACAGGATTTTGAATCACTTCATTCCGACTTACGAGGCCCGAGATATGAGCGTTACAAGTTTGGATGCTTTTGCTGAAAATAGCGGACGGGCGTCCGGATCTTCAAACGGGCGTCCAGCGTTTTTATCAGTAGCAACAACCGACCTGAAAATTCTATAAATACAGCAGCGAATTGAACCCTAAACATAACATTATTTTCAGCCGACTTTTGACAAAGAAAAGGCGGCCACTCCGAGCGATTTTGGGGCGATCACCCGAGCCTTGTGCTCGGGTGATCGAGGTTAGATTAGGTTTTATTTTTCGTTTCTTTCATTCCTTTTGTTCGACCATGATGATCTTTTGAAACTTTGAAACATGGAGCAGCCATGGGAGACCTGCTTGCAAAGAGCTTTTATTTTCTTTCTATGGATGTTTTGTAAGTCTTTTTATTAAAGTTCGCTTCTTTCCATGCGTTTATTTGTTAATGCAATTTATATCGAAAGATGTTGTTATTGATGTTTACCGTAGGGACGAAAGTCGGTGTAAACGCGAGATCACCATAGGAAAGAATAGACGTTTTGATCTATATCAAACGAAAGTTGATAGGTTGAATGTCTAGGTTGTTAGATCTAGAAAATCTTGCACCTTGGTTTATTTTATGATGCGTTAATCTCCGTAAATCGAAAGATAGAGATTGATAGGCGAATTCATCTACTAAAGTAGAATTCATACGTTTGATAGGTGAAACCACAACTTGAATTAAATCACTATAAGATAATCTAGTGGAAGAAATTAAGGGTTGCGGGATGGTGGATTATGGTTCGTTCCATGTTTGATCGCTTGATCATTATCATGTTCGTTAGATAGATTTATTGTTGTAGTTTAGATTTATTTTATGTTGATCGCAATTATCCTTCCCGGCTTTGGATTAACAATCCTCTGTCCCATTTACTTTTCCGCTTTTAGTTTAGGTTTAGGTTAATAAAGAAGAATTAATAAGTTAGATTCGACATGACCCAATTCCACGAGGATCGATACCCGTATTTATCCAACTTTACTAGCAACTACCCGGTATTCGGCCGGTTAGAGGTAGTTTTGCATTGTAGTATATAGGTTTTATAAATTTTCTTTTGTTTTAATAATGCAAAATCTCCCCAACAAAAGTGGCGCCGTTGCCGGGAATCGGTGTTTTGTTGAATCTAATTGAATTAATTTTTCTATTTCGTTACGTGTTTTTGTTTTTGTTTTTCAATAGAAGTAGCGTTGAATAAATTGAGGTTTTTTTTTTTGCCGTGTTTCGATAACCGTTGGGTTAAGAATGTGCAAAAGTTTTTTACTCGATTTATGACACGTGAATTACATGTTTGTGTTATCTAATCGACCTCTGTGCTTTAATGTGATAAGGTCATTGTGATGATTTTGTTTAGGATAATTAGGGTTTCGTGTTTTCTGCGCTGCTTTCGTGGTAATTCGATGATCGAACGAGCGTTCACGTAAGTGAACGCCCGCCCAGCACTTCTAACATCTGCAGTAACCGAAGCGTCTGGTTGGATGGACGTTCGTTCGTCCAGAAAGTTTCAATCCTGCTCTGATTTGAAGAATCAGACGG
This sequence comes from Gentiana macrophylla, assembly GCA_026214975.1. NCBI lineage: Eukaryota > Viridiplantae > Streptophyta > Magnoliopsida > Gentianales > Gentianaceae > Gentiana > Gentiana macrophylla. The sequence continues at coordinate 31,385,699 of CM047810.1, read as the reverse complement.
GCGTCTGTAATTCTAAACGGCCGTCCGGTCGGTTTTCAAGGCAGACGAGTGTCTGCAAAGTGGAACGCCCGTCCAGTGCTGAGATTTCCTTTGAAGGTTCGTCCGGAATGCAGTCCAGGTTCCAGATTTCTTCTCAATTTGATTTTTAATGCTTTATTTGATATGGATACTTTAATTTGAGCTTCTGTGGCTAATTGTTTTTACGTAGATGTTCTGAACTTATATGTTTTTACCTTTCCATCTATGAATCCATGTTAGATAATTGATCAATTCTTTATATTTGATTCATCTATGCAAGTTATAGTTACTGTCGGTTCTCGTACGCTATAACTGGTCTTAGTGTTATTTAGTAGCTAATGTCGGTTTCGTATGCTACATACATACCGTGATGAATCTTTTAAGCTTTGAGACCTATGTGCTTCCTTGTTGTTTATGTAACTCATTTGGGTAGCTATCGTCGGTTTTCCGTATGCTACGTCCTTTTCCATATGAGTTATATCTGTTTAGTATAGCTAACTGTTGGTTTCCATAATGCTATCACCTTTGATGAGTCTTAAGGCGCGTCTACATTGCATGTAATGAACAGCACTGTCGTTTATCGTAACCTGTCATTATTTGGTAGACGTTTATTATACATGTCATGTTGCAAATGAGTGGGCTAGTTTTCTTTCTTTTATTTTCTTTTACATATCATCTAGTTGCATTATTTTTCTATTTTTCTTTTATTTTTCTTGAGTGTAGTTAACTGTCGGTTTCCGTAATACTACCTCGTTTTTTTTCTGATTCTGCACGGGCCGTAGTCACTGTAGAGTTGTCGTCCCAACTTGCTCACTGAGCCTGTCAGCATCTTTTTTAGTTGCATTTCATGTAGATTGCATTGTAATATATTTTCATATAGTGCACCTAGCCCTACTACTTTGTAATGTTCCATGTATCATTATTTCTGTATGCACATGTTGGGCCTTATTTGTATTACAAGCTTCTGTGGCTTTATTCTTAGATGTCCTGAGTTTAAGTGTTGATCTTTCCATCTGAGCTATTATTTCTTTTGTGCTTATATCAAACTTCCATACTTAGACGCTTAGATGTTCTGTACTTTCCTCGCTTGATTTTTCCATCCGAGCGATTCTGCTTTTGTGCTCAGTATGTCCTATTCCCTTGTCCCCGAGATATTTCCTTGTTTGTCAAGTGTGCGGGATCTTTGCGATAGCAATTGTGAGTTTCGAGATGATATCGCTTTTCCGGTGGATGGTCCACGCTCATCGATTTCTTCAAGCATTTCTGGATCTGGATCTAGACCACCTTCAGAATTGCCACTTTCGAACGACAATCAACTAAGTTCTTTCTTTCTTTTTATTTCTGCACAACATGAGGACATGTTGTAATTTAAGTGTGTGGGAGGAATAGCTATGTGGTATCTACATTCATTTGCCATACTATTTTATTTCTATGAAAAAGTGCTTAATTTTTAAATTTTTGTTTTGTCCCAAGTGAACAAATGCATATCTTTGTTCGAGTTCTTATATCATTGGTGCATTATTTTGCATATTTAGTAAATTTAGATGTTTCACCCGACACTAATTTTCACGTGCCATAGTAAATGATGAGCTATAATTTAAAGCTATGTCCATTTGATTAGAGATTTTTGATGATTATCGCATGATTCTTTGCTTCCATACGAATTTTGAAATTTTAATAGTTTGTGTTTAGAATTAAAGTATGACATACTGTGAATATCTGAAGGTTTGAATGTGATAGGAGGGATATAATTTAAGGTTTGCATACCAATCTAAGATGAATAATATGAATAATATATGTGTATGTCGGAAGTAGCTGCCAATGATTTGAGTGCGGTAGGGCATTATCACGAAATGTCCTATACCACTATGAGGTTAATAGCTCCCGATCGCTGATGATAGTAGTCCAGCTAGGGTGTTATCCCGAAACATCCTATTGCTGGGAATGAGGGCGTGTGCTATATATGTGGAATTAAGTTAATCTATAAAGAAAAATTAGTGAATGGTAATGTGAAAAGATGGGTGAGAACCTTAGTTATCTTCTCGACTATCCCCAAAGATAAATCGAATGATATGTTGTAGGGACTATCCTCTGTGTATGTCGGAAATATTTTAAATGCTCCCTATTATCTTTTCGAAATGTGTATGTTTTTGTGAGGTGCATGTTATAATCATTTTTATATTTCTAATTTAAATGGGATGTTGGCTAGTTTTGTTTGAATCAATTTCAAGTGTGGATTTAGTGGAAGTTTACTATGGCTATGCACACACGCACTTGGGTGAACCTCTAAACTACTTGAATATGTTTTATATTTGCATAAGTGTTTATTTGTCTCGAGTGATGATTATGTTTTGTCTTGCTCGGGACGAGCAAGGTTTAAGTGTGGGGGAGTTGTTAAGGGTGATTTTATACGTTTTATAAGGATATATTTTATGTCAATATTCCCCGTATTCTTAGGTTTTTCATAGAAATCGAGCTTATAATCGATTAATTGAGTAAATGGTGTTTTTAAGAGGTTAATTGCAAAACGTAACGAATTATGTGCTTAAATGATGATTTTATGTTATTTTGGAAATACGTTACACTTTGGTATGTTTTCCTATTGTTGTAGATACTCATTGATGATGGAAGAGAGGATTTTAGAGAGCCAAATTCGTGATTGGAAAGGATCAATCAAAGTTATGGAAGATTGAAAGATATAAGGAAAGAAATCAATCAAGATAAATGTCGGAAAATCAGATTCGGGTAGTGCCGAACTTCCGATGCAGTTCTTGATATGATATACACTGATTTGACTCTCGACCTCAAGAGAATATTTGTAGGGCTTTAAGAGAGGATTCTACAGGATTTTGAATCACTTCATTCCGACTTACGAGGCCCGAGATATGAGCGTTACAAGTTTGGATGCTGTTGCTGAAAATAGCGGACGGGCGTCCGGATCTTCAAACGGGCGTCCAGCGTTTTTTTCTTGTAAGCAACCGACCTGAAAATTCTATAAATACAGCAGCGAATTGAACCCTAAACATAACATTATTTTCAGCCGACTTTTGACAAAGAAAGGGCGGCCACTCGAAAGATTTTAGGGCGATCACCCGAGCCTTGTGCTCGGGTGATCGGGGTTAGATTAGGTTTTATTTTTCGTTTCTTTCATTCCTTTTGTTCGACCATGATGATCTTTTGAAACTTTGAAACATGGAGCAGCCATGGAGAGACTGTTTGCGCAGCTTTTATTTTCTTTCTATGGATGTTTTGTAAGTCTTTTTATTAAAGTTCGTTTCTTTCCATGCGTTTATTTGTTAATGCAATTTATATCGAAAGATGTTGTTATTGATGTTTACCGTAGGGGCGAAAGTCGGTGTAAACGCGAGATCACCATAGGAAAGAATAGACGTTTTGATCTATATCAAACGAAAGTTGATAGGTTGAATGTCTAGGTTGTTAGATCTAGAAAATCTTGCACCTTGGTTTATTTTATGATGCGTTAATCTCCGTAAATCGAAAGATAGAGATTGATAGGCGAATTCATCTACAAAGTAGGAATTCATACGTTTGATAGGTGAAACCACAACTTGAATTAAATCACTATAAGATAATCTAGGAAGAAATTAAGGGTTGCGGATGGGTGGATTATGGTTCGTTCCATGTTTGATCGCTTGATCATTATCATGTTCGTTAGATAGATTTATTGTTGTAGTTTAGATTTATTTTATGTTGATCGCAATTATCCTTCCTGGCTTTGGATTAACAATCCTCTGTCGATTTACTTTTCCGTTTAGTTTAGGTTTAGGTTAATAAAGAAGAATTAATAAGTTAGATTCGATGCCCCAATTCCACGAGGATCGATACCCGTATTTATCCAACTTTACTAGCAACTACCCGGTATTCGGCCGGTTAGGAGGTAGTTTTGCATGGTAGTATAGGTTTTATAAATTTTCTTTTGTTTTAATAATGCAAAATCTCCCCAACAAGACCCTACAATCTCATGAACGAACAAGACACACAAACGATTCCGGAGGGTAAAAGTGCTCGGAATGGGGTTAATATCAATAAAAACGAGGCTTTACCATCAAAAGATGATAAAAGCCCTTGTGCTCTAAAACATGTGACACCAACCCGTTTTGAGACCTTAATGTGTCAAAATATACCAAATATGCATCAAAATGAGGGCTAAAAGAGTGCCGGAGTCATGCAAAGTTGACTCCTATCAGAAACCGGGTGTAGTTTGAGTCTAGGTACAATCATGACAATAATTCAAAAGAATATTTTTGTGATAAAATTTAATAATTGCCTTTATAATTGTAAAATTCAGTATCTTGGGGAAATATTGTTGGTAAGTCATATAGCAATTCCGTGGTGACTCAAATCCTAGAAATGCTTTTAAATTGAATCTTTTCCTAAATCTTGAAGTTCTTGGTTCATAGTTGTACTTTCTTTATTTTCTTAAATTTTAGGATTTTTAGATAAAAACCTACAAACATTTGATTTGTCTAGCTAATATAAATCGGGAATTGTTTGGTGATTGACTACAAGTCCCTGTGGGATCGACATCCTAAGTACTACTCGATAAGCCGTGCGCTTGCGGTAGGATTTAGTGATTATATTGAAAATCACACAACAGCTCAACATTTTTATATGCCAACACTTGAGCGGACGTGTTAATATGTGTCACATTAGGCACTTTTATCATTTTACCCATCATATTATGAGATGAACTACCATCATCTCATAGCCAATGTTTTGAGAATGACGCCCATCATCTTATAAGGGTTTTGGCAAGATGAGGTCCCTTCTCTTATATGGGTAAAAAGAGGCATCACCTTCAAAACCAAGGCTATGATGTGAGGGAAATTCAACTCTTAATATGTTGAGTGTAACAATTACAAGTGTCTAATTTGGGACACTTTAACAAGTTATGAGACCTAATTTTGTAATTTTCCCGGTTTGTGTATGATGAAGGTTAACTACAAGAGTTAACTTAATGTTTCAGCGTGGTTAAAGTGAACTTAGAGTTTCAGTGGACTTAGTGTGAACTAAGAATTATTGTGGGAGTAGAAAGAACTACAACAGAGAAAAATTCACAGCTGATAAACAATTGAGTCAATCTATCGTTTCACGTACTATTGGATTAAAGTGAACTACAAATCCAAAAGTGTGTTAAAATGTTAAATATCTACCTCCCCAGCATGTTGAGTTTTTTTAAGATGTGATAGTGTAACATAGTATCAGAGCAGAATGTCATGAGTTCAAAGCTCGCTGCAAACATAGTCTTCCCGGAAAAAAAACCTATAGTTACACGTGTTGGGCATCTGTCAAGCCTTATTATAGACACACACTTCTTGAGGGTCGTGTTGAAATAAATAAAATATTAATTATCTACCTTCTAATCAGCTTACGTTGTTGAGAGAGATGATAGTTCAACATAATGAACTACAACAATGAAAAATACATAAACATTTGAGGGTGCGTATTGAAATGTACAAAATGCTAATTATTTACCTCTCATTGGTTTAAGTTTTTTTTTGAGAGATTATAGATCAGTGAACCACAACAATGAAAATCCGCAGCTGCTAAACAATTAAATTCGTTTTACTTAGTTGACTATTATTTACGTTTGAATTAGAAGAGTTGAACCGAAAAAAAAAATACAGTTGAGTTCAAGTGCAAAAATAAATAAAAAAACAAACACAGTTGATTTTTCAACTGCAAAAAGAAAAAGAAAAAAAAATAGTAATAATAAAGTGTAATTTATATAAGATGCTACCATGTGGATTTTATTTTAACACCAAGAATATTTCATTGAAAGATATATCTACAGATATGCCAAAGAAGATCAGATTGCCCTGTAGCTGAGATATTGCCAATTGTGTTTTTTCTTCCATACCAGATGGTCTTGTATTTTTTGTTTGTTGGGAGCTTGCAACTATTTCGTTTTTGGCAGATCACTTTCTAAATAAATACAAAATATACATAACTCTTGTTTAATTAATATTTTTTCACGGTACATAAATTACGTTAAAATATGGTCGAGTATATTTGATTTTGAAATATAAGTGACAAAAATAAAATAAAAAAAATGGTACAAAAATTATGACTTTTCGAGTTCTATTTTTGAAAGATAGGAATGTATGTTTTTTGGGGGTAAAAGGGTCATTTTATTCAATTACAGTGTCAACTAATTAAATGGCCAAACACAGTCAGAGAATATTCAAGCTCCACAAAGAAAAGTAATTAAACAACTATAATAATATGCACAAAAATAAACTACTCAAAATGTCCTGCCAAACGCGTCGCAGATTTTTCGCCCGTTCTACCGTCTGAGATGCTAACCCAAAGGCCGGGGTCTCTCTTCCCCTGAAATAGGAATGTATGTTTAAAAATAATAGACGTAAGAAAAAATGATTCTCAATTTCATTTCTAAATTCATGCGGTAAAATAGATTTTTGGTTAGTATTTTTGTCTTTATGATAAAAAATACTGCTTTGCTTAATTAATAAATGTTGTTTTGGAAAATGTTCTGCCTCAGCTATTTTGAAACAAAATTTTTTAACAACTGCCACAGTTATTCTGGAACGGAGGGAGTAGTTTGTATGTTATTTTGGCCCCGTCCCCATAAGTATAAGTAATTAAACATACATAAATTTTACTATGATCATGGATCAAATCCAAATTTGTGTGTCAAATCAATAAGATTTTAGAGATTTGTGGTTGCCCTTATTTTTAAAAATCAACCATTAACTATATTGTTTTAAAATTGATTACTTGGTAATCCAATTACTTTATCCAGGACCATCATAGAATCTCTGGTAAACATAAATAAAATAACAACAGTAGATACTTGTCAAATTCTTACGATATATAGATGCTTATTTGTCCTGAATCGGCGGTCATTAATATTTAAATGTCGACAGATCCACGTTAATAATAAGAAAAGTTATACAGAACATGCAGACATGTTTATTAAAATAGTAGTATTATTAAAATTGTATTCTTACAATATTATTCCTAGTGATTGTTTCAATTTGAGGTATCCCTTAAAAAAATATTAATGTCACTTGCAAACATCAAACTATTCGACGACGGAGTTGAACTGGCTATTCTGTCATTGTGAATTTCATGGCATTAGCTGTACACAATACATATATACTACTGGCCTGAATGAATTCTCCTCCATATGTCTAATTAACGTGGAACTAAACACAAAACAAACAAACAAGGGTAACCTAAACACCATGAAAACCAATGATTTGAATTGATTTGGTTTTGGGTTTTTTTTATGTACGTTTTCAAACGGTTATATATAAAAAATTACAAAAACAAAATTACCACGTGAATATATATCTCTCTCTGTGTATATATATGTATGTACGTATAGCAGAAATTGTCAGCTGTGAATTATTTGTGTGGGTAATCAAGCTTTGATAGAATAACTCAATTACTTTGGATGGAGGATTTTGTGATAAATTATAGCCCAGAGGATTTGGAATGAAGCTATTAGCGTAGTTCTGATTTGTGAGGATGAAAATCCTTTTATAAGATTCCTTAATGGGGGAGGTGATTGTGATGCCAATGAAGTCGTGGTCAATGACCTGAAGTCGTGTATTATGAGCCGCATGCATCTCGTGAGGGCTATTTTACTGAGATCAAAGTATGTCTGAGTCCCAATGTGGTATTGAATTTGTTAGGCCCATTTCACTTAGATTATCCAGATTGAGTCCTTGAGTGCCACGTGTATGTGGTTGGGTCATACCCACGTCATATTTATATATGGTACACACACACACACACACACACACACACACACACACACACACACACACATATATATATATATATATATATATATATGTATGTATGTATTTATTTATGTATGTGTGTGTATGTACATACATATATATTCGCGCACACACACATATATATATATATACACACATATATGGTATGTATGTAGACATGTATGACGATACCGAAATCAGGTTGCTAATCAGGTGATTGAGCTTTGTGAGGATAACCTACTGTATTAAATATTTGAAGATGGATTATGGAAAAGCCAATGTGATTGACTACCTATGAACCCCGAGGATTCGGGATCAAGCTATTAAAGTAGTTATGAATTGTAAAGATGTTTTTTATAAGCTTCCCTTGTGAGGGAGTTGATTCTGCTATTATTGAAGTCGAGGTGAATAGTTAAGAACCGTTTTAAGGACAGATACAGTGTAATCATGTCCCTATAGACGTGGATTATAGAGATGTTATGAGATCATGGGTTAATGTAGTGTTGATTGTATAACTCCTACATGAGTTCGTTGAAGACTTGGACCGAGTTGTGAGTCCCAGACTGAGGTGAACCTACCTTATTTCGGTGGTATGAGCTGGTAAGCATCTTACTTGGAACTAATCACATGAGACAGAGGATGACTTGCGACATGTCAATGGGTTTACGGGTGGTCTGCACTTCCTATAGTCTACTTTGCCGGGATCAATGTTTGTTCAAGACCCAATTTCGAGTTGAGCTCTTTAGGCCTGATTTACCTAGAGGATCCAAACTAAGTCCTTGAGTGTCACGTGTGAGGTCGAGACATACCAAAGTCAAAATTCCCCAGACCAGAGTTGAAAAGTAGATCAAAGGTTAGGCCTGTTCGAGGATGTCGTGGAAAGATAAGAGAGGTTGTTGTTGAACCATTTTTTTTACATTCGTGACGTATGATAGATGGATGAAGGTTTTTTAGCCTAATGCAAGTAACTAAAGGAATAGTGGTTGAAGGCATGATGCGCGTGCTGATCTGTTCACCGCTCTCAGCTTGATGGGGTGTTAGCATATACTACATTGATGAAGGAATAATGGATGAAGACATGATGTGCACAAATTCAGAATCATAGTTGAATGTAATTTCAGAGTTGATTCATCGAGTTGAGTAGATCATAGCTAAGCCAGAACACTTAAGTATAGTTCAGTTGAGCACCAGTTCAGCTGTGAGATCGAGTTTGTTATAGTTTACTAGACGTTTATAGATGTAACTAATTGTAGCCGCTTTGTAACTAACTTGAGAGGAGTATCATCTATAAATACTCCACCATCAATATCATGTTACTTAACTTGATCATATTTACTGATTAACGAGAATTCAACATTTTATGTTAACATATATTTTAAATTTCTTCAATTTCAACATATCATGTGCCTTAAATATAGGTAGACGATGATTATGATCATGACAGCACAAGAGAGACATACATGCTTAGTAAGAAACAGAACATGATTATGCCAATCAAGTAAGAAACATGAACATCATAGACTTGACACGAACATGCTATGGTTAGTTGACAAGTAAAGTATAAGTTAGTAGACAGCTTATGTAAGTTTGATCACCAGGCTAGTTAAGTAAGTAAATATTGTAAATGAACAAGTACATGCAAGATAAACTGAATATAGTTTATAGGTATGTTTTTTATGCATGGTTTAAAGTTTGTTTTCAAGTTATGTCAAGTTGGGTTTTGAAAGCGAAACTCTCATGTTTCAAGTTATGTTTTAAAGGAGTAGTGATAATCTTATACAACAAAATAGCCACAACATTGTACGCAATAACTTTAGGACCATTGATTATGATGTGGGACCTATTGAATCATATGAGTCCCAAAAAAATCAATGGTTTAAAAGTTTGTTGTCATTTGTTGTGCATATTTTGTTGTGACACAAATATTTCTCGTTTTAAAAGTAGTATTTTTAATGCTTCAAGTATTGTCTTTTTAATGGTTTGTGAGACTGGACAAGTAGTTCATGTCGTGTCTCCCGACAATTGACAAACATTAATCTCTCTTTTAATCTTCTTTTCCCTTATTGAGCACGTGGTGAGTGATCACTCATTTATTTGGATAAGAAGATTGTAGGTATATGTTGAGTTGCCGACAAGCTTGGAGTGCTAGTTTAAGAATGGAGATATGGAGTCGTTTATGTTTTAATTTCCTTTTGTAGTTGTTCATTTTTTTAGACAAGTCAGTTGTAATGAGTAATATTTAGTTCGACAGCAGTTGTATTCTGGTTTTCGGTTGTTTTGGTAAAGACCCTGAGGGTCTATTTTTCCGAATCTTTTTGCTTGTTTTCTTCCGCGCGGATATTTTATTACTCAGATAAGACACGACTTTCGTGAGATTTATGATTTTACTCTAAATGTCATATATTGAACATCTCATTTCTAGATAGAGGACTCGGTATCTAGGAGAATGGCGTTACAATATAAAACCCAATTAGTGATAAAGTGATTTTCATTAGTTTTATTAATCTATGTGTATAAATTAAAATACATTATCCGTTTATAAATAGAAGTTATTCTATTTTTTTTGCTTCGTTAAGACAAATAATTCATAATACCAAAAAAACTATTTATTAACTTATATCGAGCTATCGAGACACTATTATTTAATTTATAACTATTTCATTTACAAAAATAATACAATGCATTATGCATTTTAATCGTATATTTATATCAATCAATCACTTTTTAAAATTAACGAAAATGTTAATGCCACAATAAAATAGAAACAACAAAATGTTAGGACGGCTTATATTAGAAAAGTAATGTTAATGCCATGGCCATAATCACCACCACAATAAAATAGAAACAACGAATAATTCACTTTTTAATTTATGTTAGGACGGCTTATATTAGAAAAGTAATGTTAATGCCACAATAAAATAGAAACAACAAAATGCATAAAATATTTTTTATATGACTATTGATTATGATGTGAGACCTATTCAAATGAGTCTAAAAAAAATCAATGAATAAAAAAATTATTGTAGTATTTTGTTGTGCACATTTTATTGTAGCATAAAAAATCTCATACTAGAAAGGAAGGGGTATTTTTACGGAAATGAAGTCCATATATGTGTAAATGGATCAAATAGAACTACACCTGCACTACATGTAGCTCGAAACGCTCAAAGTCAAATTCTTTTTTTTTTTTTTTTTTTTTTTTTTTTTTCTCTCATTCGTCTTCACTTTCTACTCTTTCTTGGATCAAGATATGGAAGTGACTAAGGAATGGGTGAAGGGGATGATCAAGCCGTTGGCGGCACTGGTGGTGGTGATTATGGCCATGGCTTTATCTTATTTTCAGAGGTTGGGCTTAGAAAAAGAAATGCTTTATTCAATTTGTAGGGCTTTTATTCAGCTCTCTGCCATTGGCTTCGTACTTCAATTCATCTTCTCTCAGAAGAACATCGGCTGGATGGTTCTCGCTTATCTTTTCATGGTAAAAATATCATTCTATATGCAAGTGTTTTATTTTAATAAAAATAATTATGATTTTCCTTTTTTCTCATGGTGTTAATTATATATGTCAGGTGACAATTGCCGGTTACACCGCCGGCAACCGTGCCAAACATGTACCGAGGGGGAAGTATGTGGCCGGCCTGTCGATTTTAGGCGGAACATCGGTGACGATGGCTATCTTAATAGGGTTACATGTCTTCCCATTCACACCCAGATACATGATTCCGGTAGCAGGAATGATGGTCGGAAATTCAATGACAGTCACCGGAGTTACCATGAAAAGACTCCGCGATGATATCAAGATCCAAACAAGTCTGGTTAGATTCTCTTAATTACTCCATCAAATTAACGACTATTTCAAACGTATTACTAACGATGACTCTCATCGTCTTTAATGCTGGTTGGTTGGGTTCTTAAGCTCTCTTCACCTTTTCGAGATCAAGTTTTTTTTATTTTTTTTAGGGAACGAGATGAAGTATTTAGAAAAATGATCGTGCCACAACAAAATTACATAATAAATGTCAAAACAAACTTTTTAAATTATTAATTTTTCGGAACTCATATGATTTAATCATAATCAATAATCTAAAATATGTTGTGTACAATATTATGGTTATTTTATTATAGTATTATCACTGTTCAAGTATTTAAGCATAAGAATACGGATACGTGCACGTGCACGTAATTTTTACACAAAAATGATCCGAAGGGAGGTGTACGTTTCTTCTCTTTTGAATAGTTAAACTTTTATTTGATAGATATAGATCAAATTTTATGTCAATTCTATGTACCACTATGGCACTATCTATGCATCACTCACCCAACCTTTTGGTTTCTCCATTTCTTTTTTCCCTCCCCTTTTTTGGGTGTGTGTAATTTGTGTTACAACAGTAACATGAGCCAACACGAATATATATATATATATACATTAACGAAGTTATTTGGAAGAAAACCCGGTATGAATTGATTGAGAGTTATGGGCGGATCCATAAAGTTTGTTCGACGTGGTTCATATATTTTTTTGAAACTAATTTTTTTTGAATGGTATCTATAAATATTTTAATTTTTATAGGTAAAACTTAAATAATTTATCATTTTAATGGTGTCAGTGTATCCCGTTTGGGGTAAGGTAGATTTGCATCTGTTCGAGCTACTCATACCAGCGTATGTAAGGACGGGTGTATTTAAAGACACTTGCCGTGAATATGATACTCTATCTTTTATCAGAAATTACATTTTTGTAAAATTTACTTTACTTCTACAACATTTCATATAGATTGCCGTAAAATTTCATTTACATCTAACACATTCTGTTAAATAGAGAATATGATTCATTTTATTTTTGATAGAGATTTTGTAAAGTAGAAAACTGTGTATAAAACTGTAATATAGAATGATACCTCCTCACATTCCTTACTCCATGCATAACTTACTCTTTTCTGAGTGAGTCGTATGAGAGGTGATGCAATATTGGAGAAATCCTTGACAACCCGTCTGTAGTAGTCTGCTAAACCCAAGAAACTCCTGATCTCTAAAACTGTAGATGGTCTAGGTCACTTAGTCACTGCCTCTATCTTTGTTGGACCAATTGTAATTCCTTCTCCTAAAATGACATGGCCTAAAAAGTTCACCAACCAAAACTCACACTTACTGAGCTTTCCATCTAGCCTGTTTTCTCTAAGAGTCTGCAACACTGTCTTTAGATGTTCCTCATGTTCCTTCTCATCCTTTGAGTAGATCAAGATATCGTCGATGAAGACTATCACAAATTTATTTAGATATGGTATGGAAACCCTTTTGCATAAGGTCCATAAATGATGAGGGTGCATTCGTGAGGCCAAATGGCATGACTATAAACTCATAATGCCCATACCTTGTGCTTAAGGTTGTCATCGGGATATCTGTCTCATTAACCTTCAACTGATGGTAACCTGACCTTAAGTCTATCTTAGAAAACACTTTTTCCCCTGAAGTTGATTAAGCAGGTCATCTATCCTCGGGAGTAGATATTTGTTCTTAACGGTCAACTTATTCAACTCTCTGTAGTATATGCACATTTCATGCTCCCGTCTTTCTTCTTAACAAACAGAACTGGAGCTCCCCATGGTGACGTACTAGGTCGGATTTTCTTTTTTTGCAACATATCTGCAAGCTGCTCTTTCAACTCAACCAACTCCGTTGGAATAATCCTATAAGGTGCCTTAGCCACTGGTTTCTCACCAAAAACTAAGTCTATGGTGAATTCAATAACCACCATGCCTGCATATCTCCCGGTAACTCGTCGAGATATACATCGGGGTATTCATTCACTACCGTGATATCTTTTAACTTTGGACCTTCCATAGATGTATCTACCATGAAGAAAAACAAAGCATCACATCCTTGTTGTACTGCCGTAGCTGCCTTAAGAGCTGAGTTTATAGGGTAACGTCGTGTCTGGGAATTTTTGGTGTTTCCCTGATAGGTGATCGAAGATATTTCTGGTGTCTTAAAGATTACTTTCTTATCCCTGCAGTCTAGATGGACATGATTCCTTTCCAACCAATATATACCCAAGATGACATCAAAACTTGAGAAGTCTAACGCTACCATATCGTACTCACTCATCTACTTACCAACTTGTATCTTACACTGGGTATCGTCTTATCAACCTTAGATGTATCCCCAAAAGGTGTCATGATAGAAAGAGGTTTCATTAACTTTCCAAAAGGAATCCTAAGTTGCTTAGCTACCTTAACTGACACAAACGTGCGTGAAGCGCCGGAACAAAGCAGATGTAGGTAAACCGCCAACTAGTATAGTACCTAGCAAATACGTAAACAAGTATTCAAGCAACATAGAACATCTTAAGAAAATAATAACCCTTAAACAGAACAAAACAAGAGAGACGAATCACAACACCATCATCTTTCTCATAAACTGCGCATCCATGGCAAAAAAATTTATGGAACCGCTAGCTCTACTCCTCCTCGCTAAAGGGTCTAAAAGATGTTGTTGATGTCGACTTGGACCTTTTTGTGGACAATACGACCACACGTGTGGTCTTGCCACAACGAAAACAAGCTCATATGCCCACACGATACTCTCTTGTATGTATCTTGGCACAATTAGGGCACATATGTGGTAGTGCTGAAGCTGGAGTTGTAGCTGATACTGCTCTCCGATCCTGAACCTTTAATGTTCCAACACATATTGGTACTTTCATAGTACCAAATTACACCAAAAAAATCTATAGTTTTCAACAGAATAATATACCAAACATTAAATTAAGAACACAAACGTAATCACACCGATTAAGAACACCTCATACATTTAATTCGGCAAGAAAGCGATCCAAAAGCGATTAAACAAAAAGGGTTCTCTAATTCCTTGACTTTTATGAACAATCTCACTTAAGTAGAAACGTAATTCTATGGTTACTACTCCATTCTAAACAACCTACAACATTCAAAACTTAGAAATCTTCCAATAATGATTTATATTTCCAAAAGGTTAAAACGAAAACTTATGAAAACAAGAATTGTTGGTATTAAAAGGACCACTGCGATGAGATGATCAACTTCTTCTAATGTGGTCTGCACAAACGATTAATGGATTAGCATATAGGTTGAAGATTCCTTCTTCTCCTTTTTTTTTTTTTTGTTTCTCCCAAGCGTTCAGAGCGTATATTTTCCCCGTTCTTTTGCAACTGTCGTGCGTGTGTAATTGTGGAGGCTGGGGGTTATATTTATGGGAATTATAATTTATTCCTTAATAATTAATTCCTATTAATCCCTTTTTATTTAATTCCATTAATTAATATTGTAGGATAATTATAACTCATTTATTGTTTTACACAAATTTTCTGAAAAATTGGGTGATACAACTCTCATGCTAATTCTCTTTTGAACTTGTTCATACTGTTTTTTGGGCCCTGCCACAGTTAAATCCACCAAAGACTACACCTACTATATCCATTTTGTTGATGATCACACCATATATACCTGGATATACCGCCTCAAAAACAAATTTGGCGCTTTCAATATCTTTGTTTTCAACCAAATGTTAATTGAAATACAATTCATTGCTAAAATCAGTGATGTGGTGCATCCGAAACACGGTGTGATGATAATAAATGCTTATTTTGAAACCAACAAGGTGAAGACAAGAGTAAATACATGACACCATATGGTGAATACAACAATAGTACGTTATGATTGTAATACAGTTTGCAAATGATATCTTGTTCCCATCAGTGGCGGACCCAGGAAATTTTTCCAGGTGGAGTGCAAAAAAAAAAAAAGGTGGAAAAAAAGCTGGCCCAAGATTCGAACCTATGACGCAAAAGATGGTAATAAAACCTTCTAACCAATTGAAATTAAATAGACATTTACACTAGATATTGTCTGAAATAATATACATACACAGCTTTAATATTACTAGAGGGGTATATTAGTAACTTCGTCCGGAAATTGAGGTGGGGTCCATGCACCCCACCCCTATAAGGCTGGGTCCGCCCCTGGTTCCCATCACTGCTAAGGTTTAATTTGATGTTGTAATAACGTAAACATTTATTATGTATCATAACAGGTAGAGACAGCATTAGCACTTGGAGCTACTCCCCGGCAGGCAACGGTGCAACAAGTGAAAAGGGCTTTGGTTATTGCTCTTTCCCCAAAGCTAGACAATGCCAAGACCATGGGTTTGATATCGTTACCGGGCGCGATGGCGGGTCTTATCATGGGAGGGGCCTCCCCTTTGGAAGCCATTCATCTACAGATGGTTGTCATGAATATGCAGATTGGTGCTGCCACTCTTTGCAGCATTATATCTACTTACCTATGTTGGCCTTTTTCTTTACTAAAGCTTATCAGCTACAAACCAATGTCTTCACCTCCGAGTAATGGGCCACCGGTACTGTCAAAATAAAATTTGGTAAATACTGCAGAGCAAATTTTTTAAATTTTAACACGTAATGTCTTGGCATTACTAAATAATCGTCCTGATGTTGTTTGTGTGGACATGGTAATGGACTATTTTTCTTTTCCCCAAACGAATGGTCATTTCATTCAAAAAATAGGCGAAGTACATTACAAATTTTTCTGAAGCCAAGGTGGAAAGGGAGTCATTAAACAGGCCTTTTCCAAATTTGGCCGAAACATGAGCTACCCTATTCAAGTTTCTACTGGTGTAGAATATCTTACAAAATGGAAAACAACCCTTGATTTTTTTTATGTCATCAACAACTATCTTAGCCTCAACATTTACTATTTTTCTATCATTTATACGATTAATCAAAACCGAAGAGTCAGATTTTAGCCAAATAGATCTCCATCCATTGAGGATAGCTATTTGTAAAATCCATCTAACAGCTTCAGCTTCAGCAACAAGAGGAGAGGCCGTCAAAAGCGAAGCTTTAGCTCGAACCTCCAAAAGATCTCCACTGCAGCTACAGATAGAAGCTCCGAGCCCCACCGCATCTCTATCTTGCTTCCATGATGCGTCAGTAAAAATAATAACAGAATCTGATAGGGGCATAAAAGGCTGACAATCAACAGACTGAGGAGGAGGGACAAATGAAGGTTCGTTAGCAGCTACGTATTCCTGCCAAGCACTAATTGCCGATTCTAAGCTAGATTTAGGAGTAGGCCACACATTGTCAAAAAAAGCCTTTACACCTGGATTTCCAAATATGCCAAAAAAATAAAACAAGTAATCTCCATCCTCTCTTTCCAACGGGGCAGATTTCACTGTAAAATTTCAACGCAGATATCAAGTTTGCAAAAGCTCAAACTCACTAAAATAGTCGAAATATTTACGATATGATATCTGAGCTCCACCAAGTCGGGCTCAAGAAAAAACACGCAAGGTCTTAAAAATCGACCCAACTCGCAGAAATTTAATATGCAAAACTTCCACTCGATTCACCAAAATATGACACCGCGCCCCCGCATCGGACCAAACAAACCTGCTCGCTAAATTGTTTACAGGCCGATACAAGCCGAGATCCGCAGGGCGGACTCCACTCAAATCGCTAAGGCTGATATCCGAGCTCCGCAGGTCGGACTTAGCAAGATCGTCAAAATTCAAACAAATAAAGTCTGCGTGACAGACTCAAATAATTAAGTCTGCAGGTCAAACTAAAGAATAGACAAACAAATAACCAAGTATGCCATCCAAAAATTATAGGTTAGTGTATGGCATACTGAGGGGCAAGACGTCCCAGTTATAAAATGAAAAGCACTCAAGAGACTGAAAGTTCGGATTAAGAAAACTCATCAAGAGTAAAATTCCAAGTCAGCAGGACTGACATCCGAGCTCCGTAGTACGGACTCAGCTTAATATCAAATCTGCAAGACTGATCCGACCTCGTAGGTCGAACCTATCAAAGTTTGCAAATGATAAATTCTAAGTCTGTAGGACAGACTCGAACTGAGCTTCGTAAGACGAACTTAGCGAATTCATTCGGTATCCGACCTACAACAGATCGAATTCAGAAGAGGAAAGTTGGTGGAGAAACTGATCCTAATCCCTCAGGTCAGACTCGGCCGGGGCGAAGCAAGGTAAGTCATTTCGAGCTAAAAATAAATAAAGTATGACATCCAAAGCCATTGGCTAATGCATTACATACTCGGGGTAAGGCACCCCGCTAGATTAAATGCTTAAGTGCTCAAGAATGCTTTAGTACCCAAAAGTAAAATTTCCTAATAAGAACTTTATTGCTAAAATATTACAATAAGTTCAAACAAAAACAAAACAGAAAAGCCCCTAAGCTAGTTGTGGGGTCGGATTTTGTGGCTCTGAAAAAGAAACCGAGGAAGCAGCAGCAGTAGGCTGGACGGAGTACTTAGACTCAATGTCTACTCACCCGTAGAGTCTTTTACGCGCTCGTCGTAGACCCGGCTCGTCCCTGGTTTGTAATAAATCTTCTTGGGAAAATTGTCCACAACAAAGGAAGGAAATTGAATCATCGCCTCGTCCACGCTGTGAATATAACCATGGTTTAGGACAGGGATGAGCAATAGCTTCAAAGCCTTGCTAAAGTCCTCCGAAGCATAATCACTATCATGGTTTCTCTATCACAGTTTGAACTAGAGACGTTACTATATATACACAATCAATAACATGAAGATAAACAATATATAAAAACAAAAGTGCTTTTATTAATCATAATGAAGTTATTACATGAACTAAAACAGACTGTAAATGACCCGACCCGGTCGGATCCGGTCCAACCCAATTGGGTTTAGGACACCTTTTCAACAATCTTCCACTTGGCCTAAAGCCAATCACCCATATGCCTAAGCTTATGCATGTGAACATGTTTCTCATGCTTTGCCTGTGACAACGCCTTGGTTAACGGATAAGCTATGTTATCATCCGTGTGGTCTTTCTCTATCTTTACACCTCCTCTATCTACAATCTTTCTAATCAAGTGATAGCGCCGTAGCACATGTTTGGACTTCTGATGAGACCTTGGTTCCTTTGACTGAGAAATCACCCAATTGTTATCACAGTACAATGGCACTGGAACTTCAATGGAGGGAACCACACCAAGTTCAGTAATGAACTTCTTCATCCATGCTGCTTCCTTTGCCGCCTCCGAGGTTGCTATGTATTCGGCTTCCGTTGTAGAGTCCGCAGAATCTCCTGCATGGAACTCTTCCACCACTACTCCGTCGTTAAGCGTTAAAACAAATCTGGACCGTGACTTCAAGTCATCCTTGTCAGTTTGAAAACTGGCATCTATGTAACCTCATAAAACTAAATCATCATTCTCGAAAACCAGGAACATATCCCTAGTATGTCACATGTACTTGAGAATATTCTTGATAGGTATCCAGTGACCATCACCTGGATTTGACTGGTACTTGCTAGTCATACTAAGAGGGTACGAGACATCTCGGTCCGGTGCATGACGTAAGCGTACATGATAGACCCGATGTCCGGTATCGGCAATCCTCCCATGTCTTAGGACACGCTTTTCTTTGTGTAGACCCTACGTGACATGGGCGAAGAATCCTCTCTTGGGCTGCTCAATGATGAATCTCTTCAGCATCTTGTCTATATAGGTGGATTGTGACAGACCAAGTAACCTCTTAGATCTATCTCTATAGATCTTGATTCCTAGAATATAGGCTGCTTCACCCAAGTCCTTCATTGAGAAATTCTTGGATAACCAAGCTTTGACTGACTGTAACATAGGCACATCATTCCCTATGAGCAATGTGTCGTCTACATAAAGCACTAAGAACACAATGGCACTCCTACTAAGCTTCTTGTAAACACAGGGCTCATCTTCGTTCTTGACGAAATCAAACTGTTTGACTATCTCATCAAAACAAAGATTCCAACTCTGAGAAGCTTGATTTAATCCATAAATGGATCTTTGCAGTTTGCACACCATCCTGGCGTCATTGGTTGTGAAACCCCCAGGTTGTGTCATATACACCTCCTCATCACAGTTCCCGTTATGAAAGCTATTTTCACATCCATCTCGCGATTTTGTAATCATCTCGCGATTTTCCGCCATCTCGCCGATTTTACACCTCCTCATCTCGCGGTTATATTCGCCTCTCGCCATTGGCTTCAGACTTCAATTCATCTTCTCTCGTAAGAACATCGGCTGGATGGTTCTCGCTTATCTTTTCATGGTAAAAATATCATTCTATATGCAAGTGTTTTATTTTAATAAAAATAATTATGATTTTCCTTTTTTCTCATGGTGTTAATTATATATGTCAGGTGACAATTGCCGGTTACACCGCCGCAACCGTGCCAAACATGTACCGAGGGGCAAGTATGTGGCCGGCCTGCCGATTTTAAGCGGAACATCGGTGACGATGGCTATCTTAATAGGGTTACATGTCTTCCCATTCACACCTGGATACATGATTCCGGTAGCGGGAATGATGGTCGGAAATTCAATGACGATCACCGGAGTTACCATGAAAAGACTCACGATGATATCAAGATCCAAACAAGTCCGGTTAGATTCTCTTAATTACTCCATCAAATTAACGACTATTTCAACGTATTACTAACGATGACTCTCATCGCCTTTAATGCTGGTTGGTTGGGTTCTTAAGCTCTCTTCACCTTTTAGAGATCAAGTTTTTTTTTTTTTTTAGGGAACGAGATGAAGTATTTAGAAAAATGATCGTCTTACAACAAAATTACATAATAAATGTCAAAACAAACTTTTTAAATTATTAATTTTTCGAACTCATATGATTTAATCATAATCAATAATCTAAAATATGTTGTGTGCAAATATTATGGTTATTTTATTATAAGTATTATCACTGTTCAAGTATTTAAGCATAAGAATACGGATACGTGCACGTGCACGTAATTTTTACACAAAAATGATCCGAAGGGAGGTGTACGTTTCTTCTCTTTTGAATAGTTAAACTTTTATTTGATAGATATAGATCAAATTTTATGTCAATTCTATGTACCACTATGGCACTATCTATGCATCACTCACCCAACCTTTTGGTTTCTCCATTTCTTTTTTCCCTCCCCTTTTTTGGGTGTGTGTAATTTGTGTTACAACAGTAACATGAGCCAACACGAATATATATATATATATACATTAACGAAGTTATTTGGAAGAAAACCCGGTATGAATTGATTGAGAGTTATGGGCGGATCCATAAAGTTTGTTCGACGTGGTTCATATATTTTTTTGAAACTAATTTTTTTCAGCGGTATCTATAAATATTTTAATTTTTATAGGTAAAACTTAAATAATTTATCATTTTAGTGGTGTCCGTGTATCCCGTTTGGGGTAAGGTAGATTTGCATCTGTTCAGAGCTACTCATACCAGGCGTATGTAAGGACGGGTGTATTTAAAGACACTTGCCGTGAATATGATACTCTATCTTTTACTGTAAATTACATTTTTTGTAAAATTTACTTTACTTCTACAACATTTCATATAGATTGCCGTAAAATTTCATTTACATCTAACACATTCTGTTAAATAGAGAATATGATTCATTTTATTTTTGATAGAGATTTTGTAAAGTAGAAAATCACAGATAAAGCGTAATATAGAATGATACCTCCTCACATTCCTTACTCCATGCATAACTTACTCTTTTCTCGGTGAGTCGATGAGAGGTGATGCAATATTGGAGAAATCCTTGACAACCCGTCTGTAGTAGTCTGCTAAACCCAAGAAACTCCTGATCTCTAAAACTGTAGATGGTCTAGGTCACTTAGTCACTGCCTCTATCTTTGTTGGACCAATTGTAATTCCTTCTCCTAAAATGACATGGCCTAAAAAGTTCACCAACCAAAACTCACACTTACTGAGCTTTCCATCTAGCCTGTTTTCTCTAAGAGTCTGCAACACTGTCTTTAGATGTTCCTCATGTTCCTTCTCATCCTTTGAGTAGATCAAGATATCGTCGATGAAGACTATCACAAATTTATTTAGATATGGTATGGAAACCCTTTTGCATAAGGTCCATAAATGATGAGGGTGCATTCGTGAGGCCAAATGGCATGACTATAAACTCATAATGCCCATACCTTGTGCTTAAGGTTGTCATCGGGATATCTGTCTCATTAACCTTCAACTGATGGTAACCTGACCTTAAGTCTATCTTAGAAAACACTTTTCCCCTGTTGATTAAGCGAGTCATCTATCCTCGGGAGTAGATATTTGTTCTTAACGGTCAACTTATTCAACTCTCTCAGAAGATATGCACATTTCATGCTCCGCCTTTCTTCTTAACAAACAGAATCGAGCTCCCACGGTGACGTCTTAGGTCGGATTTTCTTTTTTTTGCAACATATCTGCAAGTTTGCTCTTTCAACTCAACCAACTCCGTTGGAATAATCCTATAAGGTGCCTTAGCCACTTGGTTTCTCACCAAAAACTAAGTCTATGGTGAATTCAATAACCCTGTCGGCATATCTCCGGTAACTCGTCGAGATATACATCGGGTATTCATTCACTACCGTGATATCTTTTAACTTTGGACCTTCCATAGATGTATCTACCATGAAGAAAAACAAAGCATCACATCCTTGTTGTACTGCCGTAGCTGCCTTAAGAGCTGAGTTTATAGGGTAACGTCGTGTCTGGGAATTTTTGGTGTTTCCCTGATAGGTGATCGAAGATATTTCTGGTGTCTTAAAGATTACTTTCTTATCCTGCGCAGTCTAGATGGACATGATTCCTTTCCAACCAATATATACCCAAGATGACATCAAAACTTGAGAAGTCTAACGCTACCATATCGTACTCACTCATCTACTTACCAACTTGTATCTTACACTGGGTATCGTCTTATCAACCTTAGATGTATCCCCAAAAGGTGTCATGATAGAAAGAGGTTTCATTAACTTTCCAAAAGGAATCCTAAGTTGCTTAGCTACCTTAACTGACACAAACGTGCGTGAAGCGCCGGAACAAAGCAGATGTAGGTAAACCGCCAACTAGTATAGTACCTAGCAAATACGTAAACAAGTATTCAAGCAACATAGAACATCTTAAGAAAATAATAACCCTTAAACAGAACAAAACAAGAGAGACGAATCACAACACCATCATCTTTCTCATAAACTGCGGCATCCATGGCAAAAAAATTTATGGAACCGCTAGCTCTACTCCTCCCTGCTAGTGGTCTAAAAGATGTTGTTGATGTCTGACTTGGACCCTTTTGTGGACAATACCTGACCACATGTGTGGTGCTGCCACAACGAAAACAAGCTCATATGCCCACACGATACTCTCTTGTATGTATCTTGGCACAATTAGGGCACATATGTGGTAGTCTTTGAAAAAAGCCGAGTTGTAGCCGATCATCGCTCTCCGATCCTGAACCTTTAATGTTCCAACACATATTGGTACTTTCATAGTACCAAATTACACCAAAAAAATCTATAGTTTTCAACAGGAATAATATACCAAACATTAAATTAAGAACACAAACGTAATCACACCGATTAAGAACACCCTCATACATTTAATTCGGCAAGAAAGCGATCCAAAAGCGATTAAACAAAAAGGGTTCTCTAATTCCTTGACTTTTATGAACAATCTACTTAAGTAGAAACGTAATTCTATGGTTACTACTCCATTCTAAACAACCTACAACATTCAAAACTTAGAAATCTTCCAATAATGATTTATATTTCCAAAAAGGTTAAAACTGAAAACTTATGAAAACAAGAATTGTTGGTATTAAAAGGACCACTGCGATGAGATGATCAACTTCTTCTAATGTGGTCTGCACAAACGATTAATGGATTAGCATATAGGTTGAAGATTCCTTCTTCTCCTTTTTTTTTTTTTTTTTTGTTTCTCCCAAGCGCTTGTGAGCGTATATTTTCCCCGTTCTTTTGCAACTGTCGTGCGTGTGTAATTGTGGAGGCTGGGGGTTATATTTATGGGAATTATAATTTATTCCTTAATAATTAATTCCTATTAATCCCTTTTTATTTAATTCCATTAATTAATATTGTAGGATAATTATAACTCATTTATTGTTTTACACAAATTTTCTGAAAAATTGGGTGATACAACTCTCATGCTAATTCTCTTTTTGAACTTGTTCATACTGTTTTTTTGGCCCTGCCACAGTTAAATCCACCAAAGACTACACCTACTATATCCATTTTGTTGATGATCACACCATATATACCTGGATATACCGCCTCAAAAACAAATTTGGCGCTTTCAATATCTTTGTTTTCGAACCAAATGTTAATTGAAATACAATTCATTGCTAAAATCAGTGATGTGGTGCATCCGGAAACACGGTGTGATGATAATAAATGCTTATTTTGAAACCAACAAGGTGAAGACAAGAGTAAATACATGACACCATATGGTGAATACAACAATAGTACGTTATGATTGTAATACAGTTTGCAAATGATATCTTGTTCCCTCCCATCACTGCTAAGGTTTAATTTGATGTTGTAATAACGTAAACATTTATTATGTATCATAACAGGTAGAGACAGCATTAGCACTTGGAGCTACTCCCCGGCAGGCAACGGTGCAACAAGTGAAAAGGGCTTTGGTTATTGCTCTTTCCCCAAAGCTAGACAATGCCAAGACCATGGGTTTGATATCGTTACCGGGCGCGATGACGGGTCTTATCATGGGAGGGGCCTCCCCTTTGGAAGCCATTCATCTACAGATGGTTGTCATGAATATGCAGATTGGTGCTGCCACTCTTTGCAGCATTATATCTACTTACCTATGTTGGCCTTTTTTCTTTACTAAAGCTTATCAGCTACAAACCAATGTCTTCACCTCCGAGTAATGGGCCACCGGTACTGTCAAAATAAAATTTGGTAAATACTGCAGAGCAAATTTTTTAAATTTTAACACGTAATGTCTTGGCATTACTAAATAATCGTCCTGATGTTGTTTGTGTGGACATGGTAATGGACTATTTTTCTTTTCCCCAAACGAATGGTCATTTCATTCAAAAAATAGGCGAAGTACATTACAAATTTTTCTGAAGCCAAGGTGGAAAGGGAGTCATTAAACAGGCCTTTTCCAAATTTGGCCGAAACATGAGCTACCCTATTCAAGTTTCTACTGGTGTAGAATATCTTACAAAATGGAAAACAACCCTTGATTTTTTTTATGTCATCAACAACTATCTTAGCCTCAACATTTACTATTTTTCTATCATTTATACGATTAATCAAAACCGAAGAGTCAGATTTTAGCCAAATAGATCTCCATCCATTGAGGATAGCTATTTGTAAAATCCATCTAACAGCTTCAGCTTCAGCAACAAGAGGAGAGGCCGTCAAAGCGAAGCTTTAGCTCGAACCTCCAAAAGATCTCCACTGCAGCTACAGATAGAAGCTCCGAGCCCCACCGCATCTCTATCTTGCTTCCATGATGCGTCAGTAAAAATAATAACAGAATCTGATAGGGGCATAAAAGGCTGACAATCAACAGACTGAGGAGGAGGGACAAATGAAGGTTCGTTAGCAGCTACGTATTCCTGCCAAGCACTAATTGCCGATTCTAAGCTAGATTTAGGAGTAGGCCACACATTGTCAAAAAAAGCCTTTACACCTGGATTTCCAAATATGCCAAAAAAATAAAACAAGTAATCTCCATCCTCTCTTTCCAACGGGGCAGATTTCACTGTAAAATTTCAACGCAGATATCAAGTTTGCAAAAGCTCAAACTCACTAAAATAGTCAGAAATATTTCTGATATGATATCTGAGCTCCACCAAGTCGGGCTCAGTAAAAAACACGCAAGGTCTTAAAAATCTGACCCAACTCGCAGAAATTTAATATGCAAAACTTCTGACTCAGTTCACCAAAATATGACAGCCGCGCTCCCCGCATCGGACCAAACAAACCTGTTCGCTAAATTGTTTACAGGCCAGACAAGCCGAGATCCGCAGGGCGGACTCCACTCAAATCGCTAAGGCTGATATCCGAGCTCCGCAGGTCGGACTTAGCAAGATCGTCAAAATTCAAACAAATAAAGTCTGCGTGACAGACTCAAATAATTAAGTCTGCAGGTCAAACTAAAGAATAGACAAACAAATAACCAAGTATGCCATCCAAAAATTATAGGTTAGTGTATGGCATACCGAGGGCAAGACGTCCCAGCTTATAAAATGAAAAGCACTCAAGAGATCGAAAGTTCGGATTAAGAAAACTCATCAAGAGTAAAATTCCAAGTCAAGGGGATCGACATCCGAGCTCCGTAAATGCGGACTCGACAATATCAAATCTGCAAGAGGCGATCCGACCTCGTAGGGTCGAACCTATCAAAGTTTGCAAATGATAAATTCTAAGTCTGTAGGACAGACTCGAACTGAGCTTCGTAAGACGAACTTAGCGAATTCATTCGGTATCCGACCTACAACAGATCGAATTCAGAAGAGGAAAGTTGGTGGAGAAACTGATCCTAATCCCTCAGGTCAGACTCGGCCGGGGCGAAGCAAGGTAAGTCATTTCGAGCTAAAAATAAATAAAGTATGACATCCAAAGCCATTGGCTAATGCATTACATACTCGGGGTAAGGCACCCCGCTAGATTAAATGCTTAAGTGCTCAAGAATGCTTTAGTACCCAAAAGTAAAATTTCCTAATAAGAACTTTATTGCTAAAATATTACAATAAGTTCAAACAAAAACAAAACAGAAAAGCCCCTAAGCTAGTTGTGGGGTCGGATTTTGTGGCTCAGAAAAAGAAACCGAGGAAGCAGCAGCAGTAGGCTGGACGGAGTACTTAGACTCAATGTCTACTCACCCGTAGAGTCTTTTACGCGCTCGTCGTAGACCCGGCTCGTCCCTGGTTTGTAATAAATCTTCTTGGGAAAATTGTCCACAACAAAGGAAGGAAATTGAATCATCGCCTCGCCCACGCCTGTGAATATAACCATGGTTTAGGGCAGGGGATGAGCAATAGCTTCAAAGCCTTGCTAAAGTCCTCCAAGCATAATCACTATCATGGTTTCTCTATCACGCTTTGAACTAGAGACGTTACTATATATACACAATCAATAACATGAAGATAAACAATATATAAAAACAAAAGTGCTTTTATTAATCATAATGAAGTTATTACATGAACTAAAACAGACTGTAAATGACCCGACCCGGTCGGATCCGGTCCAACCCAATTGGGTTTAGGACACCTTTTCAACAATCTTCCACTTGGCCTAAAGCCAATCACCCATATGCCTAAGCTTATGCATGTGAACATGTTTCTCATGCTTTGCCTGCGTGATAACGCCTTGGTTAACGGATAAGCTATGTTATCATCCGTGTGGTCTTTCTCTATCTTTACACCTCCTCTATCTACAATCTTTCTAATCAAGTGATAGCGCCGTAGCACATGTTTGGACTTCTGATGAGACCTTGGTTCCTTTGACTGAGAAATCACCCAATTGTTATCACAGTACAATGGCACTGGAACTTCAATGGAGGGAACCACACCAAGTTCAGTAATGAACTTCTTCATCCATGCTGCTTCCTTTGCCGCCTCCGAGGTTGCTATGTATTCGGCTTCCGTTGTAGAGTCCGCAGTAATCTCCTGCATGGAACTCTTCCAGCTCACTACTCCGTCGTTAAGCGTTAAAACAAATCTGGACCGTGACTTCAAGTCATCCTTGTCAGTTTGAAAACTGGCATCTATGTAACCTCATAAAACTAAATCATCATTCTCGAAAACCAGGAACATATCCCTAGTATGTCACATGTACTTGAGAATATTCTTGACAGGTATCCAGTGACCATCACCTGGATTTGACTGGTACTTGCTAGTCATACTAAGAGGGTACGAGACATCTGGTCTGGTGCACAGCATGGCGTACATGATAGACCCGATGTCTGGTACTGGCAATCCTCCCATGTCTTAGGACACGTTTTCTTTGACAGGTAGACCCCTATGTGACATGGGCAGCAATCCTCTCTTGGACTGCTCAATGATGAATCTCTTCAGCATCTTGTCTATATAGGTGGATTGTGACAGACCAAGTAACCTCTTAGATCTATCTCTATAGATCTTGATTCCTAGAATATAGGCTGCTTCACCCAAGTCCTTCATTGAGAAATTCTTGGATAACCAAGCTTTGACTGACTGTAACATAGGCACATCATTCCCTATGAGCAATGTGTCGTCTACATAAAGCACTAAGAACACAATGGCACTCCTACTAAGCTTCTTGTAAACACAGGGCTCATCTTCGTTCTTGACGAAATCAAACTGTTTGACTATCTCGTCAAAACAAAGATTCCAACTCTGAGAAGCTTGATTTAATCCATAAATGGATCTTTGCAGTTTGCACACCATCCTGGCGTCATTGGTTGTGAAACCCCCAGGTTGTGTCATATACACCTCCTCATACAGGTTCCCGTTAAGGAAAGCTATTTTCACATCCATCTGCCAGATTTTGTAATCATGGTATGATGCAATAGCGAGCAAAATTCTAATGCATTTTAACATGGCAACGGGCTAAAAAGTTTCATCATAGTCAACTCCTTGTCTTTGCTTATAACCTTTCGCTACTAACCTAGCCTTGTAGGTTGTCACGTTACCGTCCATGTCGGTCGTTCTCTTAAAGACCCATTTGCACCCTATAAGAACTATTCCTTCAGGTGGATCAACTAAGTTCCAAACATGGTTGTCTTTCATGGATTCCATTTCAGAATTCATGGCTTCTAGCCATTTCTCTTTGTCATGCCTTAATAACACCTCCTCGTAAGTCTTAGGGTCATCATCTTTCATGAGGTATACGCCTGTGTACCTTTTGGTTCACGACGTTCCCTGGTGGATCTTCGAGGTGCTAGTGTGTCCACGGTAGAGGTTGGCACCACATCTGTATGTGGCGTCTTTTCTACTTCCATCACCTGACAGTTATCCGTAAGTGGTTCTTGAATTTCTTCAAGATTAATCTTACTCCTATTGACCCTATCAAGAATAAACTCTTTCTTCAGAAAGTGGCCAGTCTTAGAAACAAACACCTTTTGCTCCTCAGGGTGGTAAAATTGTTACCCTTTGGTTTCACTAGGATAACCTACAAACAGACATTTGTCAGATCTGGGTTCTAATTTGTCAGGCATCATCCGCTTCACGTAAGTCGGACAACCCCAAGGTTTAAGATAACCCAGACTCGGTTTCTTCTTAGTCCATACCTCGTATGGCATAGAGTCAACCGTCTTTGATAGAACTCGGTTAAGTGTATAGGATGCGGTTTCTAGAGCATACCCCCCAAATGATTTTAGGAGAACTGCGTAGCTCATTATGGATTGCACCATGTCCAACAAGGTGCGGTTCCTCTTCTCAGACACGCCATTCATCTATGGCGTCCCAGGAGGGGTCCATTCAGGTAGAATCTCATTCTCCTTTAAGTAACCTTGAAACTCTCCATCTAAGTATTCTCCACCTTGATCAGATCGAAGTGTTTTGATTTCTTTACCTAGTTGTTTCTCAATTTCATTTCTGAATTCTTTGAACTTTTCAAAGGCCTCAGACTTATACTTCATTAAGTATACATAACCATAGCGTGAATGGTCATCAGTGAAGGTGATAAAATAAGAGTATCCTCCTTTGGCTTGAATTGACATTGGGCCGCACACATTAGTATGTATGAGCTCAAGTAACTCATTGGATCTTATTCCACTAAAAGGTGACTTTGTCATCTTGCCAAGTAAACAAGCTTCGAACGCATCAAACGATTTGTAATCGAAGTGATCCAAAAATCCATCTTTATGGAGTTTGGAAACACGATTCTTATTTATATGGCCAAGTCTACAATGCCATAAGTAGGATTTATTCAAGTCATTTGTTTTGGCTTTCTTGTTGTTTATATTAAGTACGTCAACATTCGTATCTAATATGTAGAGACCATTGCTAAGCACGCCAGTACATAAAAAATTCCATCACGTGAAAAAGAACAACATTTATTCTTGAACGTAAAAGAAAATCCTTCAACTTCTAATGAAGAAATAGAAATAATGCTCTTCGTAAGCAGGAACAAAATAACAGTTATTGAATTCTAGTACTAGCCCATTGGACAATGAAAGAAAATAAACTCCTATGGCTAGTGCAACAACACTTGCTCCATTCCCAACGCGTAAGTCCACCTCTCATTTCCTCAGTTCCCTAGTTCTTCTTAGTGCCTGCATATTCGTACAAATATGAGAACCACAACCAGTATCTAATACCAGTGGTTAGACTTAGAAGAAGCAATATTGATCTCAATCATAAACATACCTGAAGTCGAAGCATCAGAATGCCTCTTCTTGGTACTCAAGAAGCCTTTGCAGTTTCTCCTCCAATGTCCGGTCTCAACGCAATGGAACTAAGCATCGTTGGATTTGTCTTTAGCTACCTTAGGCGTTGGCTTAGGTGCAGCCTTCGCCTTCTTGGACTTTTTTTGGGCTTTTGCTTTGCCCTTGTTAGAAGTGACGAGCAACACTTGCTTTCCCTTCCCCACAGTGCCCTCAGCAGTTTTCAACAATAGATCTAGATCTTGTAGTTTCCGCTGCACAATCGGGTGGATCTATGATCCATCCGGCGATATTACATCCTACATACACATCAGGTGTTGGAGCTATTGAGGTTGAGTGTTGCTGGTGCAGGCTGGAGGGGTGGGATTCAGAAAGTTGAGATTAGTTATATTAGAATGGGTAATAATGAAGTTATCAGGTTTTTTCTTGCCTGCATCTGACAGTGTATATTCCCTTGATTCGGTGCGGTTTGATGATCAAATATATTGATGATCTTTTTTATTCTTGATTGATGAGAGCTGTGCCATGAATATTGAATCTTTGTTGATGTAGTTGCTTGATTAGTTGCCGATAGATCTATGGCCGGTGCCTCCAGGAAGCAGGGCTTTAAGGTGTACCGGTGTGGCGTCGACTGTGGTAGCAGGTTTTCTCGGGAGCTTTCCATCAAATATCGGTGTTAGGATTATCGCTTTAGTTGGAGGACCTTGCACAGAAGGGCCAAGAGCGGTAAATCTCTTGCCTTTTTGGTTGAAAATATTATATTATTCATGCCTGTCAGCTCTGGTTTTTGTGTATCACAATGTCATTTTCGCATTGATCTTCATTGTGGAGGTTATGGTTTTAATGAGTGTCGTATATATGCATATCGTACGTTATTTGATTGCACAATTTTGAAGTTATTGTAAGAGCGGAAGCTTAATAAGAGAAGAGAGAAATAACTTGTAGTTTATTTCATTAAGAAGAAGCTTAAATTATTACAAGAGAGGCTGGTTGTTTATATAATACAATACATCACTCAGGAAAACAGACAGGAAGAAAATAGCCGTTGGCAGTGTCACGGATTTTATCTAACAAAACAACAAGTAATAAAATTTAAAAATCCGGTTTTTCCTCAAGTATAAGGATCGTAGTATAGAGGTTGATACCGGGTCGATCTTACGGGGAACTGGCGATTGTTAACCCTAGTTTTTGTCTAATTAAATTATGTCACGAAAAACTAATCTAAACAGCGGATAAAACTAAACGAAACTGAAAATAAACTTAACTAAAACGTAAAACTGGACAGAAGATATGATCTAAAGCCAGGAAAGATACGGGTTGCGAACTATTTAAACTAAAACTAATATGAAATAAAAGTAACTAATCTAGACAATTCAAGTTTCACGGGATTAAATTCAAGTTTTAATGAACAAACGAGCGATTGATCCACCTATCCTAACAAGTATCAATTCCTATCTCGATTATATTGCGTTTTCTAACCAAGTTGTGATTTCACCTTGTCTAAAACATGAACCCTAATTTCTTAGGTAATTCACCTATTAATCTATATCTTTCAATCGAAGATTAACGATTTTACTAATCAAAGGTGTAAACTTTAACCTAGCGATCTAACCTATTAACTCTCGTTATGATAGATTAAACACCTATTCCTTATCATGGTGATCTAAGGTTTATAGAGACTTTCATCAACATAAAACAATCATAACATGCAAATCTTTCGATACAATTGCAATTAGACAATATAAACATGCATAAGGAAACAACTTTAGGTAAAACTCACAATATAATCGCAAAAACGGAATCAAAACGTGTTGGATGGCTTCACAATGCTCGCTTTGATGAAGCTTAGCCTCTCAACATCCTCTGAAACTCGAAATTGCGTAAAAAACTAACATAAAACAAATTCTACTTTTAATCTAGAATTTGGAGCATAAAACTGGAATAAAAGAAGTAAAAACGCAGCCTAAAGCCGCCCCTAGGTTTAGGGTTTCGAATAATGAGTATATGGTATCCTTAAGGTAGAGAAAACGCGCCGTATATATAGAAAACAAAGGCTGCGATGCTAAGTCGGCCGAAGGACGCCCGTCCAGACTTGTGAACGCCCGTCCACTCGGATTTGGACTTGCATCAGACGCCCGTCCACTCGGCGTCCAAACTCTCTGTATCAAATTTCTCAAATGGACGCTCGTTTGGAGATGGTGGACGCCATCCAAAGAAACTTGGAAAAACTCGTATTGATTTCATCAGCCGGACGACCGCTCATTTCACAGACGCCCGTCCATGTGGACGGGACTTGGACGTTCGTTCAAGTTCGACTTTATCTTGATTTTTCCAAACTTATCCCTTCTTCTTCAATGTAAATCATCATTATCTCTTCCTCTTTAATTAAATCCGACTTGATCATCTTTGAATCACCTCTTGAGCTCGCATTTGTGCATCTACAACACATAAAAATATCGCAAAATGTAATAATGTCCAATTAAATATAAATTCATCAATAAAACGCATAAATTGACTAATTTTGCGATTAACTTATTAAAAACACCACATGCTCAATATTTCCATCTAAACACTTATTTTCTTATGCAAATAATACAAATACGGGGGAAATTATCATAAAATACAGCCTTATAAAACATGTAAAAACACCCTTAACAACTCCCCCACACTTAAGCTTTTGCTCGTCCCGAGCAAAACAAAACGAAACCAAGGCTCGGAAAAAGATAGATATCTCAGACGATATAGCATAGATCCAATAGATCAGAGGTTCACCACTGTGTGTGTGCAAAGCCATAACAAACTTCCACTAAGTCCAATCTTGAGAAACTCAAAGCGAAACTAGCTAATACCCCCTTCAAACTAGATATAAATGACACTCATAAGATGTACCCTACAAACGTAAAATATCCCGAAAAGGATGATCGATTATATCTAGGGCCTTTCTGAAATACTCAGAGGATAATCCCTACAGCATATCTATCAGTTTCTACTGGGGATAAGATAGATGATAACTTAGTCTTATATACATTTCATAACACTTCATTAGTTGATTTAACTATTTCACATTAAAACACACATCAGAATGAGCTATTGCCCTGTCATAGCAGAATAGGATATTCGAGATATACCCTACCTTACTCCAATCATAAGGCAGCTTTTTCTGACTGTCGTGAGCTTTCAGTCATCATAGTGGTATAGGACATACGTGGTATACCCTATCGCACTCAAATCATCGACTAGCTTTCGACACACCCAATTACTTCATATTTTTCAACTTTTTCTTTTGACAATGAGTTACGTGTTACTTATCACATTCAAACCTTAGATATTCACAGTATATCATACTTCGGATCTAAATACAAACTATCATAAATCTCAAGATATATACGTAGCACTAAGCACATGACTTAATAGAAAATCAAAAATCACTCGTCAAAAGGGGTATAACTTTATAAATTACCTCATCATTCACTATGGCTCGTGAAAAAAAAATATCTCAGGTGAAACAACTAACTTATCAAAACATATGATATATAGCTTGGATGACTACAAAAATAACGAACATTGAATCGAATTTCCTACTCGGGACAAAACAAAAACAAAATAGAAACAAAAATGTCGGAAAATTTGAAAATTCCAGCTCATTTTTAGCTCATTTGCATAGAAACATAACGGATTAAGCAAATGTGTAGATACATATCAAATCATCCCCCTCCCCCACACTTAAAGATCAACATGTCCTCATGTTGTGCAGAACGAAAGAAAAGATAAAGAACTTAGCTGATGTTTAACAGGTACTCGAATTGTCGGTCTGGCCGGAGTCTACGTAGTGACACTGAGAACTCGTACCCATACAATGTTGCTCGACAAAACCACTAAAAATATACCTGCACGACTTGACAAACACGGAAACATCTCGGGGAAAATGGGGAAGTATACCAGAATGAAAAGATATAGCAAAACCGCGTATTATCAAAAGATGAAACATTAAATACATCCACAAGTTAAACAAAGTAGAAATGAAAGTACTGATGCCTTATGGCTTACATGATCCATCGGAAAGAATAAATAGTAGCTAAATGAAAAGTACAACGAATCACGTAATCAAAAGTAGCAAGAATATAGAATCATAGTATCTAGGACAAATCAAAATCGAAAATGGACAAATAAAATCATGACTACCCCGGAGCCGCAGAATCATCAGCCGGAGGTACATCACCCGCAGGAGAGTCAGGCTGCTCCTCATCCGAAGACGACTCAGATTCCTGCAGAACATCCGCAATGGCCTGCTCAATCGCATCAGAATAGATATAATCCATGGTGCTCGGATCGAAGATTCTGTCGTCCCTCGGCTGCCGGCCCTCACTGATACACTTCAGAATTGTCAAAATGTTGTTTTGTGTAGTCCGAATATCCTCCAACCAGTTCCGTACACTGTTGCCCATACTCATCCTCATCCGGACTGTGGGAGATAAGATAGGAAGTGAGGATGCTCGAGGCGGTGCTGATGAAGAACCAGGCTCCTGTGGTGCCCCCGACTCGTAATGTCCCGGCAGACTTACCCTTTTCTCTCTCAGATAGGCCTCGGGTTCTTCGGTTTATGATCCGCTCCATACTCAGGCACACCGGCATCAAGACACAAACTGTGAATCAAGTGAGGGATAATCAAGCTACGTGTATAAATCTTCTGATTGATAGCCACCTCATCGTATAAAGCTTGTCCCACGCTCACATTTAGGCCAAAAGTCAACGCGATAAAGCATGCCTAGGTCACCAATATGAAAATGCGCCAAGTTGTTCTTTGGCAACAACCGACTCAATAAACCTACACCGACTTTCCAATCCTCCGTCCGGTAGTGGTGACTAACTCTTTCCGGTCTCCACCCGGCCTCAATGTCCAAGCCACGTCCGGGCAAACTCTCAACCTCAACTCCTCCAAAGGATCTCGCCCCGTACTCTGTCTATGAACAGTCTCTTCCTTATAATCCCGTCCCTCAAAAGCCGCCAAGTTATACTTCTGATTAATCACCTCCAGCGTAAACGGAACTTCCACCCCTCGAACCACAACTACCCCCGTCTCCAAGTCGGTCTCCGAGCAATTAGCGTAAAATTCCCGAACTAGGGAACCATTGACCGGGGTGGTCGGGATCGTCATCAAGGCATCCCATTTCCGGTCTTTTAGCAACTTGACGAAACCCGGATCTACCTTCGCCTCCAATGTAGCCCTCGCAATCAACATGGTTCTCGAGAAATAGTGTTTAGTATAAGTGTTGTGGGCTCTAGGGTTCACGAATCTACGAGGCATAGGCATAGGGGCTACGGTTTTTGCTTTTTTCCTAGGTTGTGCAGCCCTAGTCTCCACCGGTTCCTCTTCCCGAGGAGCATCCATAGCCTCCTCAACCCTAGATGATCCTCCACCTCTCTGAGCCCTAGGCATCCGTACCAATGGAATATCATCATCCGTCTCAGACTCCGAGGTTGGCTCATCCCTCAATGTCGCCCTAGTTTGGGTGGCTCTATGGGGTTGCTCTCGAATGCTAACACCTCGGTTTGGATCAACTAAGGTGGGATCAAACTCTTTACGTTTCTTCCCGGCCTCCCTGGCCACATCTTTACCATGTCGCTTCACTACCGCCTTCTTATGAACCATGATTCACTCCTAGACTAAACCAAAACAATCCCAATTCAAAACAAGGCACCCGTTTAACATCCAAATCGGGTTTTCAAAATAACCAAACCACAAACCACAACCATCAGCAGCACCAAACAACCCATGCATCATCCATCACAACACCACAAAGACAAAAGAATGTGAGTAGAAAGAAACCACAAAACCAGAAAAAAAAAAACGAATTAAGGTAATATTCAAGTGAACGAGCCGACCCAAATATCGAACTCACAAAAACGTGAATAAAATCTAGAAAAGTTGTTACTAACTTACCAAGTAAGGTGAGTAGATGCTGATCGAGATGAAAATCAGTCCAAACAACACCAATTTGGCTTCCAAAATCGGATTTTTTTCCTCAAAAAGTCGGACTGAAGAGGGCTCTGATTCTCCAAAAAGATAGTGTGTTGGGGAATTTGGCTTTGAAAATCGAAGAGAGGGGATCAAGAGCGGTCTATAGCAATTTGAATCGCTTGAAATGGTTTAGAATTGAAAATTTTAGGGCAAAAGGAGGGGAAAAAGTCGGTTTTCACGTTTGAAATCCTGAAGAATGAGGTTTCATGGAAGGAGGGGGTATATATAGACAGATGTGGGACGCTCGTCCAACTCAGTGGACGGGCGTCCAGCTGGAAATTTATATGAACTGGACGGGCGTCCTGATTTTCAGACGCTCGTCCAAACATTTGAAAACTGAACAGGATTGGAGGGAAATAATCGGACGGGCGTCCAAAATGTTGGACGGGCGTCCAAGAGATACACAGGGCAGACGGACGTCCAGACCTCTGGACGGGCGTCCAATGCAGTTTCTCAACAAAATCATCAAATTTTCATGCAATTTAAATTCGAATAAGCCGTTCTTCATTAAACTTAAATAAAATTTCAAACTTACAATATGAAAACCAAGAAAATACATAGAATGAAAAGAAAAAATAGAAACAAAAGGAAATAGTGGGTTGCCTCCCACCGAGCGCTTTTGTTTCACGTCGTGAGCTCGACGAAACAACCTAAGAACGCTAGTCATCGTAAATTTCCGACCAATCTATCACCCGGATAAGACGGCGGAGCATGTCAATTGCCGGAGGGAAATCATATTCATCCTGCAGACCCCAGTCCTCACCAGCTCCATCAACACCTCGAAAATGTTCAGCCTTCAGCACTATCGCTAAATCTGTCAGCATCAGATCATTCCGGATTGTGTACGGACGTCCTAGAGCTGTCTGCAACTCCTCAGTAGTAAAGTCTCCACCTCACGAACAACGGGGAACAATAAAAACATAGGTGACAGTCCTGATGCGGGTAGTAATATCAAAGTCTACGTGCAACACTATAGTCCCTCCCGGTCCGTCATCTACAGTGATAAGTGGGATCCTCCTAAGGAAAGGTAACTCCTCTGGTAGAACTCCGAAATCCATATCTAGAAAGCACAACTAACTGACAGATACAACAAAAAGAAAACTTAGTAGACTAATCTTAAATAACTAAAACTACAAAAGCACAAAACAAAAATAACTAAAGCTAACGATATCTAGGTTGCCCCCTAGTGGCGCTATTGGTTAATGTCGTTAGCTCGACACTGTTGAAAGTTCAGCCTGGATCAGGCCATTTGACTTTTCTGCCAGCCACTACCTCGTCTAGACTTTGATCAGTAGTTTGGCTGCAGAAATAGCACCTAACACATTGGGTGAAATCTTTGATAGCTTTCCAAACACGTTTGAACCTCCCCATGGTTGACTTCTTCTTCTGGATTTGCAGATGACGTTTCAGCTGACGCTCCCTCTCAAACTCTTCCATATCCCAACTACCTGCTAGAACTTCTTCAGATCGACCACTACCGCCATCCTCTGAAAACAGGTCGGGTGAAAACTCATCAAATTCTTCGACTTTTGTAGCACCACACCCGAGGATATCGAGGAAACGAACAATCAAAGGCTTTTCCTTAGGTGCACCAATGTAGTGCTTACACCTTTGACCATTCACTCGAAACGGTTGGTCACCATAACCGCGTAGTTCTAAGACGCCTCCAGGAATAATTTGGAGAATCTCAAAGGGACCGGACCATCGTGTCCTCAGCTTACCAGGGAACAGATGTAGCCTGGAATTATACAGAAGAACTTGTTCCCCTACATGGAATTCTCTTTTCTTAATTTTGACGCTATGGAGGAGTTTCATCTTATCTTTGCTTTGATCCCTGGCGCTTTCAGAGGCTGAAGTCCGAATTTCGTCCAACTCATGCAATCATGCGATGGTGCTTACTACAAGATTGGGAATCAAAGTTCGAAACTTTGTAGCCCAATAAGCTCTATGCTCTAACTCGATTGGCAGATGACATGGCTTACCATAAACCATTTGATATGGAGATGTACCCATAGAGTCTTATAGGCGGTCCCAGTATGCCCATAGTACATCATCCAACTTCAAACTCCAGGCTTTCTATGATCATTGGACCGCTTTTTCCAGGATTTTCTTAATACTTTGGTTGCTCCTTTCAACCTCGACCACTAGTCATCGGATGATATGGTGTGCCGCCTTTATGACTAACACCATACTTTTCGAGCACTTTTTCTAAGGGTCGGTTGCAGAAATGCGTCCCTTCATCATTGATCAAGGCACGTGGACATCCAAACCTCACGAAGATGTTTTTCTTTAGAAATATCATGACCGTCTTATGATCATTGTGAAGAGTGGCTTGAGCCTCCACCCATTCAGACACGTAATCCACGCAGACTAAGATGTATTTGTTACCACAAGATGATGGGAATGGTCCCATAAAATCGATACCCCATACATCAAAGACCTCGCATTCTAGGATGGGTTTCAAAGACATGTCAAAACGCCTTGTCAGAGTACCGGTTCTTTGGCATCTATCAGAAGCTTTACAGAAAGATTATGTATCATTAAAGATCGTGGGCCAATAGAAACCGGATTGGAAGATCTTAGCAACGGTTTTCCACGGACCAAAGTGACCTCCAGTGGGTCCACTATGACACTTCTCAATGATATCGCGTTGCTCAGACTCTGGAACACATCTTCTGAGCAGACCATCTTTGCAGATCTTAAAAAGATAAGGTTCATCCCAAATGAAAGATTTCAAATCAGAGAAGAACTTTTTCTTCTCCTGATAGGACAATTCTGGATCGAGATATCGGGCATAAAGGTAATTGACAATGGAAGAATACCAAGGAACATCAGGAGGACAACCGTCGATAAGCATAATATTTTCTAGAGGAAAGTAAAGATCTATATCATCTGGATCATCCTTTTCCTCACCTAACATTCTTGAAACGTGATCAGCCACTACATTTTCACTGCCCTTTTTGTCTTTAATTTAAACGTCAAACTCTTGTAGGGTCAGTATCCAACGCAGTAGGCGCGGTTTAGCCTCTTTCTTAGTCATCAGATATCGCAAAGCAGCGTGATCAGTCCACACAATCACTTGAGCTCCTAACAAGTAACTACGAAACTTGTCCATAGCAAAGACTACGGCCAATAATTCCTTTTCAGTAGTAGTATAGTTAACTTGAGAAGGATTCAATGTGTGACTGGCGTAATAGATTGGCTGGAATTTCCCTTTGATTTTTTGTCCTAAAACAGCACCAACTGCATAGTTTGATGCGTCGCACATAAGCTCAAAAGGTAGGTTCCAGTCAGGCGATATAAGAATTGGAGCAGAGATTAAACGGTCCTTAAGCTCCTCAAACGCTTGCTTGTAGCTCTGATCAAAATTGAACTCAACGTCTTCCTTAAGTAAAGTAGACAGGGGCTTGGCTATCTTGGAGAAGTCTTGAATGAATCTTCTATAGAAACCGACATGTCCAAGAAAGCCTCTCACTTCACGCACATTCTTAGGATAACTCATCTTCTCGATAGCTTCTACTTTTGCCCTGTCAACTTCCATACCCTTGGCGGAGATTTTGTGGCCAAGAACTATTCCCTCATCAACCATGAAATGGCATTTCTCCCAATTGAGTACTAAGTTCTTTTCCATGCATCTGGATAAGACCTGGTCAAGGTTGTCAAGACAATCATCAAAAGATCGACCAAAGACCGAAAAATCGCCCATAAAGATTTCCATACACTTTTCTACGAGCCCGTCAAAGATAGCCAAAGATACATCTTTGAAATGTTGCTGGGGCATTGCAGAGACCAAATGGCATTCACCTGTAGGCGAATGTACCATAAGGGCAGGTGAAAGTGGTTTTCTTGGTCAGCTGGATCAATGGGTATCTGAAAGTATCCTGAATATCCATCCAGAAGCGTTAGAATCGTGTCCCGCCAGACGCTCAAGCATCCGGTCAATGAATGGAAGGGAAAGTGATCTTTCATGGTTACCTCATTGAGCTTTCGATAATCGATCTGCACTTTGTAACCGTGACAAGTCTCAATGCTATTTCCTCTCCTTCTCATTCTTCTCAATCGTAATTCCACCCTTTTGGGAACTACCCGAGTTGGGGAAACCCATTCACTATCGATGGCATAAATGATTCCCATGTCCGTAAGTTTGATGATTTCTTTCTTAACCACCTCTTGCATATGAGGGTTGAGCCTCCTCTGGGTCGTCTAACACATTTTGCACCCTCATTTGTCTTGATCTTGTGCATACAGAGATGTCCGGAGATATCCTCTCGATATCTCCTACCCGCCATCCAAAGGCCTTTTCATTTTTCTTCAAGACGTTGATTAATTTCATTTCCTCTAAACGAGACAGCTTGGCAGATATAATCAATGGAAGCTTGTCACCTTCTCTTAAGAACACATACTTAAGATGTTTAGGCAACGGCTTCAACACCAAATCTGCAGGGGGGTCTTCTAAACTAGACTTAAGATCTCCACCTTTCAACTCAACATCGCTGAGTTTACTGAGCGGTCCCACTACCAAAGCTTCACCTTCCAACAACTCATCCTTGAATTCAGCTTCTAACTGCTCTAGACTTACCACACCATGATTATTCAAATTATCAACCAGTCGCTCATACTCCGTTGCAACAGCCAT
The DNA here is from genome assembly GCA_026214975.1 of Gentiana macrophylla. Classification (NCBI taxonomy): domain Eukaryota; kingdom Viridiplantae; phylum Streptophyta; class Magnoliopsida; order Gentianales; family Gentianaceae; genus Gentiana; species Gentiana macrophylla. The sequence continues at coordinate 31,345,031 of CM047810.1, read as the reverse complement.
GACTTGCTTTTCCATCAAATCATCGAAGTCATCAGACGTCTCCTCAATGGAAAAACCGGTTGGAGGACCAAAGGGTATTTCAATGGACATTGCTTTTCATACTTCTTATCTTCACTCAAAGGGATGTTGCTCTTTCTTGGTGGAAATGGAAGCTTTTTCAGGTCATTCTCAGAAAAGACTTTCTTTGAAGATGCACTGACAGCTTTGTCTTCCAGATCCTTCCACCGAACAGCTTTTTCAATCTTTTTTATTAGTCGTGGATCACCTCGACTCACACTTGATTCTTCACTCCTCGTGGATCAGCCTCACGAGGGACTTCCACTTCTTTCACCTCTCGGGGATCACCCACCGAGTATTCGCTTTCGCCAAGGGAGTGTAGGTGCTCAGCTTCCCTCCCGCCTTAGCAATGGCGGGAGGGGCTAGTGGTTTCCACGGTGGGAAGGACCACTAACTTGAGTACCGCTTTTTGATTCATTGCATTGGCCTCCTCTCTACCGTATGGAATTGATGGTACGAGGTCGAAGACATTGGCCATTGTTCAAGTCGGTTTGAGCAACTTGACCACCCTTCGATTCTTCTCGGTGGCCCTGGCGGTTGCCCTAGGGTCTAGAAGCTAACCGCCACCGCCACCAACCATCCAATTTGCCTCTCAAGGTTCTTATTTGTAGTCATCAGGAGTTGGATACTTTTATTTTGCTCCTCCAACTTAGCTTCAAGATTATTAGATTGGGAGGGGCCTTGAGAGTTTTGGAAATTTTGAGCATAGGGCTGGCTGGCCCGACTTTGAACAGCTGGATTAGAATTGGCGGGCCAATTCTGATTGAACCTTTGATTAGAATTGGAAAAATTTGAGTTTTGGTTCTGATTAAAACCAGGGTTTCTATTGAAATTTTGATTCGAATTAAAATTCGAATTAGGATTGAAACTGGAAGATTGGTTAAACCCGTGGTTTTGGAAATTATTCTGGCCAGAAACTTGATTAGACCTTTGATTGTTCTGGCCATAGAACGCATTTACTTCCGCATTCTGCCCGTTCATAGGACAGAATTTAGATGTGTGCCCCACCTCGTCACAATTCTAACATGTGACTTGATTACACTGTCCATAATCATGAACATCATTCACTTGATAAGGTGCAGGGGGATTGAATTGACACTGGCCAATCATGTGGCTGGCCTCGACAAAGAGCTTTTCGCATCTGTAACCTGAGGGTTCTGTGGAAAAGAAGAAGTTTGATTTATCGGATTTGAAACTTGAGATGATGCCATCTGCTTCTGCAGCATGGCGATCAAACTTTGCATGTTTACCTCCTCTACCTTAGGAGGAGGAGGTGCTTGAATGGCTTGATAAGAGGGGCGAGTTGTATTTTGCAATGTCCTCAAACAAAGGCCCATCTCATCAGCGTTTTCTTGAAACGCCTCATCGAGATGAACTATTGACCATGCCTTTGTAAGCTCGGTCAATCCACTAAAGAAAATGTCGACTTGCCTTTGCAAATGCAAGCCATGGTGGGGACACTTTCTAAGCGAGAGACTTGAATCTTTCCAACAATCGAAAAAAAGGATTCATTCTCTTTCCGATAGAAAGTGAATATGTCGCTTAAACACTGGGGTGCTTTTGAAGGTGGGAAATATTGACTTAAAAATTCTTTTCAAGCTCGGCCAGGTGGTAATAGATTCGGAGGGGAGAGAAGTATACCACTCTTTAGCTTCTCCATTTAGAGAAAATGGGAACAGCTTTTAGTTTAATGGCATCCTCACTTACGCCTTGGATGCGTGTAGTACCGCATATCTCTAAGAACGTATGTAAGTGAGTGTGGGGATTCTCTGACTGATAACCGTGGAAAATAGATGCATGCTGCATCATCTGAATGAGTCCCGGCTTTAGCTCGAAGGTGCAATGCGCTTATGGTCGGAATAACAATAGCCGGGTTGACTTTGACTTCGCCGGCATGGCGTGAGTCCGCCAACGACGCCTATCATTAGCGCCATGATTACAAAATCGCGATTTCCTTGGCTAGCCGATCCTCAAGATCTTGCTCGGCTCATCTCGCCGCGCGAACCGCAGAATGGAAAATCCGCTGCTTGGCCGGACTACGGTTCGCTCGGGTCGTGGTGTATAATAACGGTCCTTTTCGACTCGAGTTTGCATAAACCGGACCAAAAACAAGTGAAAGCAACCTAAAGACTAAGAAATTAAAAGCCTAAACTAAAAAAAATTAAAAGCCTAATAAAAGGAAAAGAAAGGAAATGAAGAAAAAGAAACAAGATTATTAAGGGAAAAGATGAAACAGACGGGCGTCTTCACGACTTTTGGACTGGACGGGCGTTCGGATTCCCAAACGCTCGTCTGGTCTTCAGAAAACTTGAACGGGCGTCCAAATTTTATGGACGCTCGTCTAAGTGAGTGAAAACGCTACAGGATTGAAAATTTTCCAGCGGACGGGCGTCCAAGATCCCAGACGCCCGTTTGGTAGCGGAAAAATTAGAACAGAAGCAGAAAATTTGTAGAAAAGAAAGGGGGCAGATAGATAGAAGAGAAGAAAACTAATCACAGGAGAAAGAAGAACCTTAAACCCTAAACTAAAACCCTAATATCCTAATAACCTAAACGATTATCAACTAAAAACAGGAATTAAAGCGAAATAAAAACAAGAAAAACGAAAAACAAAAACTAGGCAACCGTCCGGTTCCCCGGCAACGGCGCCAAAAACTTGTCACGGATTTTATCTAACAAAACAACAAGTAATAAAATTTATAAATCCGGTTTTTCCTCAAGTATAAGGATCGTAGTATAGAGGTTGATACCGGTCGATCTTACGGGAATCGCGATTGTTAACCCTAGTTTTTGTCTAATTAAATTATGTCACGAAAAACTAATCTAAACAATGGATAAAACTAAACGAAACTCGAAACAAACTTAACTAAAACGTAAAATCGACGTAAGATATGATCTAAAGCCGTGAAATATACGGGTTAAGAACTATTTAAACTAAAACTAATATGAAATAAAAGTAACTAATCTAGACAATTCAAGTTTCACGGGATTAAATTCAAGTTTTAATGAACAAACGAGCGATTGATCCACCTATCCTAACAAGTATCAATTCCTATCTCGATTATATTATTTTCTAACCAAGTTGTGATTTCACCTTGTCTAAAACATGAACCCTAATTTCTTAGGTAATTCACCTATTAATCTATATCTTTCGATCGAAGATTAACGATTTTACTAATCAAAGGTGTAAACTTTAACCTAGCGATCTAACCTATTAACTCTCGTTATGATAGATTAAACAACTATTCCTTATCATGGTGATCTAAGGTTTATAGAGACTTTCATCAACATAAAACAATCATAACATGCAAATCTTTCGATACAATTGCAATTAGACAATATAAACATGCATAAGGAAACAACTTTAGGTAAAACTCACAATATAATCGCAGAAGCGGAATCAAAACGTGTTGGATGGCTTCACAATGCTCGTTTGATGAAGCTTAGCCTCTCAACATCCTCTCTGAAACTCGAAATTGCGTAAAAACTAACATAAAACGCCTACTTTTAATCTAGAATTTGGAGCATAAAACTGGAATAAAAGAAGTAAAACGCAGCCTAAAGCCGCCCCTAGGTTTAGGGGTTTCAATAATGAGTATATGGTATCCTTAAGGTAGAAAAACGCCCGTATATATAGAAAACAAAGGCGGCGCCGCTAAGTCGGCCGAAGGACGCCCGTCCTGCACTTGTGAATGCCCGGCCCACTGGATTTGACTTGCATCGACGCCCGTCCACTCGGTGTCCAAACTGCTCAGATCAAATTTCTAATGGACGCTGCTTTGGAGATGGTGGACGCCGTCCAAGAAACTTGGAAAAACTCGTATTGATTTCATCAGCCGGACGCCCGCTCATTTCAAGAGACGCCCGTCCATGTGGACGGGACTTGGACGCTCGCTCAAGTTCGACTTTATCTTGATTTTTCAATACTTATCCCTTCTTCTTCAATGTAAATCATCATTATCTCTTCCTCTTTAATTAAATCCGACTTGATCATCTTTGAATCACCTCTTGAGCTCGCATTTGTGCATCTACAACACATAAAAATATCGCAAAATGTAATAATGTCCAATTAAATATAAATTCATCAATAAAACGCATAAATTGACTAATTTTGCGATTAACTTATTAAAAACACCACATTCTCAATATTTGCATCTAAACACTTATTTTCTTATGAAAATAATACAAATACGGGGGAAATTATCATAAAATACAGCCTTATAAAACATGTAGAAACACCCTTAACAGGCAGTCTTGTCCCAACGGCTAGTTGGAATTTCAGCCAAGACTTAGAGCCCGATAGAAGACAAATCCTTTGGGATAAAATAAACTAATTACAAGCTTAATAAAATAGAGAAAAATACTTAGGAGAAATATTAGAATAAATCATGATGATGATTAATTCTAACCCTCCCCTCAAGTCGGTAGATCAAGAGATGTATATCAAACATGGCCACTTTGCCAACATCATCATGAAACACCTTCCCAGGTAGGCCTTTAGTGAATAAGTCTGCAACTTGATCCTTAGAGGACACAAACTCAGTAGTGATTAACCCACTCTCCAGCTTTTCTTTGATAAAATGCCTATCCACTTCAATGTGTTTAGTTCTATCATGTTGAAGTGGATTATGAGCAATATCTATAGCTGATTTGTTGTCACTTATCAGTCTCATAGGAGTTTTCCATGCTATCTTTAAGTCTGTTAGAATGATCTTCAACCATAGCAGTTCATATATCCCTATAGCCATAGATCTGAATTATGCCTCTGCACTGGATCTTGCTACCACAGGTTGTTTCCTGCTCCTCCATACCACTAGATTCCCACCCAGAAAGAGGCAGTGACCAGAAGTAGATCTCATGTCATCTAAAGATCCAGCATAATCCGAATCAGTATAAGCTTTGATGTCAAGATTTTCACTCTTCTTATATAGGATTCTCTTGCCTGGACACCCTTTCAAATATTCTAGAATTCTATCTCTGCAATTTCTCTCGATGACAAACCTTGGGTTTTTGCATGAATCTGCTAACCATATTCACAGCAAAAGCAATATCTGGCCTAGTATGAGCCAGGTATATCATCTTTCCTACTAACCTTTGATAGGATTACTTATCCACATCTTCATCTTCAGGAGACTTAGTCAACCCATGATTGTATTCAATGGGAGTGTTGGCAGGTTTGTACCCTAACTTCTCAGTATCTTTGAGAAGATCAAATATATACTTTTGTTGTGAGATAAAGATTCCCTGGTTGGAGTGAGCAACTTCAATACCTAGGAAGTATTTGAGTCTTCCTAGGTCTTTTATGTCAAATTCCTTTGCCATCTCTATCTTTAACCACTGATTTGTGGATTCATCATCCCCTGTGACAATTATGTCATCCACATATACCAGGAGAATGGATTTCTTAGCAGAATCAACTATTTTGACAAACAGGGTGTGATCTGCATCATAAAGTGAGCAAATCTACCAAACCAGGCCCTTGGGGATTGTTACAACCCATACAAGTCCTTTTTCAGTTTGCACACTTTGCCTTCATAGTCCTTGAATCCAGGAGGTACGTTCATATATAAAGTTTCTTCAAGTTTGCCTTGTAAAAAGGCATTATTGACATCAAATTTTTGTAAAGACCAATCAAGGTTCACTGCTAAGGATAACAAAATCCTGACAGTGTTCATTTTTGCCACAGGGGCAAAAGTTTCAAAGTAATCCAAGCCATGTGTTTGAGTGTAACCCTTACCCACAAGTCTAGCCTTGTGTCTTTCAATAGTGCCATCAGATTTATACTTTGTAGTGAACACCCACTTGCATCCCACAGTTTTCTCACCCTTAGGTAAGTTAACTAGGTCTCAACTGTTGTTCTTTTCTAGAGCTTTCATTTCTTCTTTCATAGCTCTTGCCCATTTTTCATCAGCAAGAGCCTCATTCACATTTTTTTGGTGTGCCTTTTTTTAGAAGGTTTACCAGAAATTTCTTGTGATTTTTGGAACATTTTTTGTATGACAGGAACGTTCTCATAGGGTGTTTAGTACATTCCCTTTTTCTCTTCCTCAGAGCTATAGGGAGATCATCATTTGTATCACTATTCTCAGGATCACCAACCCCATAGTTCTCAATTGAGAGTTTTGAGTCACTACTTTCCTTATCAGTTTCACTAGTAGTTTCCTCAGGAACATCACTTTCCTGAGGTGACTCAGTACCCTCTGCATTTGGCACATTGTGATAGTGCTCATGAGGAGACATAGATGGAGTAAGTTTATTGACCTTTTTCCTTCTAGTATACACAATAGGAGTCTTCTCCTGTGGTTGTGTAGACCTTTCATTCTCAACATTCACAGATTCAGAGATTGTTTCTGGTTGTATGTGATCTTGAGAAACGATTTTCTCTCTTGGGTTTATTAGAAACTCAGTGTTAGTATCCAACTCCTTATTAACAGGCTCCCCCTGAAGATTGAAGTAAGAAGTTTCCTCATGGAAAGTTACATCTTTAGAGATGAGCACTTTCCTAGAATGAGGATGGTAACATTTGTAACCTTTTTGAGTATTTGAATACCCTATGAACACACATTTTTGTGCCCTAGGATCCAGTTTCCCTCTGTTTGGTTTATGAATATGTACAAACACTTCACAACCGAACACTTTTGGAATTATGCTTTCATGTTTAGGCATTCTTGGAAACCCCTGATATAGTGCTTCAATAGGGGTTTTGTTTCCCAGTACTTTGGTAGGTAGTCTATTGATCAAGTGAGTCACAAACACAAATTTCTCCCAATAGTTTTTAGGGACGACATGTGAAACATGATAGCTCTAAACATTTCCAGCAAATGCCTATTTTTACTTTCGCTAGGCCATTTTGTTGAGGAGTATGGATACATGAGGATTCATGTAATATTCCTTTCTCTTCAAGGAAAGGATCAAGCAAATGATTGAAGTAATCTCTACCATTATCCGACCTTATCCTCTTGATCTTTGTATCAAATTGAGTCGAAATCTAGTGCAATCATCAATAAAAGAAACAAACCAAAAAGAACCATTTATATTAGAGGTAGGAGCAGGCCCCAAAATATCACTATGAATAATGGTGAAGGATTTTACATCTAATGTTTTGAATCGAAAGAGACTTTTCTATGTTTAGCCAGTTCACAAACATTACAACAAAGCCTATCACTATCACAGTTTTTGAACATATTAGGTAGCATTTGCTTTATTATACTAAAAGGAGGATGTCCTAATCTATAGTGATACATCCACAGCTTGTCTAGATTAGCCTTGGACAAAAAAACAGAAGCAGGAACTTGCTTTTTCTCCTGATCTTCCCAGAAATATAACCCCTCTTTAGCTTTAGCAACCCCAATCCTCTCATTCTTTACAAGATCCTGTATCAGGCAGAGGTTAGAAGAGAAAGAAACTAAGCAATTTGAGTCTTTGGTTAATTTTTGTATGGAAATCAAGTTGGCAGATAGATTAGGGACATGCAACACATCCTTTAAGATGGGTTTATCACATAAAGCATAGTCCCCTATCCTAGTCACATGGATAGGGGAGCCATCAAAGAATGTGATATGGTCTCTGCTTTTTGTTAGACTTTATAGGAGATCAGTTATCACACGAGATGACCATATGGTGCAGGGCACCGTAATCAATGACCCAATCAGATTGGACCTTCGGACTATTTATTACCCCACCATACCGAAAAGACCAAGGAGGTTGATGAGCTTTCTAATGACTCAATGAACTTCCTCGCTTTTTCAATCTCTCAAGGTCCAAGACGAGACTTTGATTCTCGATTTACACCTTTCCTCGACATTTTCATTTTTCTCGATTCTCATTGCCACCGATGTTGTTAGCGATCTTTTGTTGGTGTTATCACTCCTGGTTTCCCATGGAGTTTCCAACAGCTTTTCTTCGGTGCCTGCGTTTTTTTACGTAAGGAAGCGAGGAGTCTTTTTCACCAATTTTGTTGTTATTCTTTTGATAATTGTTCCCATTCCTTTGAAAGGTAGGGTTCTTATCATTGGTATTCTTGGTGCCTTGAGTTATCAAAGCGGAGTTCAACAGAGATGTGTCAATCATGACACCTCTCCTACTTTCCTTAACTCTAATAAGAGCTATTGTTGCATTTAAACTAGGAAGATCTCCTTTCCCGAATCCGAACTCGACAGAGTCATATTCCATGTTAAGACCGCGCCAAAAGGCATAGATCCTATCCTTTTCAAATATCCTTTCAGGATATTAGCATCCTCACTCTTGTTGTGCATCTTGATGCATTGGTAGTGGTCTAATTCTTGCCACGCACCTTGCATCGACTTGAATATTCAAAGTGATGGATCTACTACCCTGCTTTGTATTTGAAATCTTTGTTTTTACCTCATAGATTTGAGCTGCATCATTGACCTTTGAATAAGTCTCCTTCACATGATCCCAGATTTCCTTTGCATTGGCCATGAACATATGTATCACTGATTTCAAGGATCATGGAGTTCCATAGCCAAGACATCACCATGGAGTCTTGCTCATCCCATACTGTAAACTTAGGATCTTCTTGAGCTGGTCATGTCCCATTAAGATGACTGAGCTTGCTCCTTCCTTTCAGAAAAGTCCGGACAAACTGGGACCATGTCAAGTAATTTTTTCATTGAGTTTAAGAGCAGGTCGATGCTTTGAAGATCACCATTATTGGTGGAAAGATGATCGAAAAGAGGAGTCATGCAATGAGTATTACTTGTAGCAGTTGATTCAAGACCATGAGGATTTTAAAATTTCCCAGAAATTTGAATTTCCAACCTACAGCTCCGATACCATGTAAGAGCGGAAGCTTAATAAGAGAAGAGAGAAATAACTTGTAGTTTATTTCATTAAGAAGAAGCTTAAATTATTACAAGAGAGGCTTGTTGTTTATATAATACAATACAACACTCAGGAAAACAGACAGGAAGAAAATAGCTGTTGGCAGTCTTGTCCCAACGGCTAGTTGGAATTTCAGCCAAGACTTAGAGCCCGATAGAAGACAAATCCCTTTAGGATAAAATAAACTAATTACAAGCTTAATAAATAGAGAAAAAGACTTAGGAGAAATATTAGAATAAATCATGATGATGATTAATTCTAACAGTTATTTTTGCTTCCATCTTCATGTGTTATAATTAACATATTAACCGCAACAGATGTGGTTAAGTTATAATTACTAATTTACCTGATACACGAATGCTTGACGCTGAAAGGGATACTGGAATTATTAGAAATTCAGAATGCAACTATGCAAGTTTATTTAAAAAGCCTCAAAGGCAATAGGGTAGTCACATTTTTATTTTGGCAAATTAGTCTCCGAATTTGTTAATTAAACGTGAGTAAAAAGTGCAAGCTACTTGTAGAGTTTGACTAAGTGAAGTTATCGTCACTTGAAATCAAGGTCTGGAGATTTTTTTATTTTTTATTTTCAAGATTTGAAGAATAATTGTTTTTATGTAATTATTCCATTAGGAATTTTGCTTTCGGGGCTGTTCATAGGCGGAATTTCATTATTCATCTTGGAAAAGTTTCATGTCTTTTGTACACGTTGTTACTGGACAATTGAATGTTGAACCATGCTTAAGAATCTAATGTACATCGTGTGCTTAGTTGGATTTTTGTTTCTTTGGGACAATTCGATTTTGATCAATGAGGCCGGATCCAGGGCCGGCCCTATAGCGAGCCAGAGATTCATTGCCTTGCCTCAACATTGTCGGAAGCTACCAACGATACATGTTTATTTAAAAAAAAAAAAAAATCAGATTCAATACAATCCAACCTAATATAATATGTTAATATTTTTTTTTTTTTTTGATAAACTCCGTTTCGTTGCGATAACATTATTTCGTTTGGCAACTCGTATGTAAGAGAGTACAAAAAATATTTATGTAAAAAATATCTAACAAAAGGTCCCAATAAAAAAATTTTACTTGGCCCAAAAGACTACTTTGTAGGTATGTTTTGAGACTAGGTATGTTTTG